>VRLP01000808.1:0-177797 GCA_009660295.1 Lophius piscatorius | reverse complement strand
AGCTTAGTCCGGGGAAGGAGGAGGCGGTATGAGTGGGTAGAACGGAGGGATCGTGTCGAGGTCAGTGGGGTGAGTAGTTCTTTTAGGTAGGGGGGTGCGTTACCATGGATACACTGGTGAGAACAATGGCTCCAGATATAACAACCATGAAGACATGCTTCACCTCTTAAACCAAAAAATATAACAAACAGGTTGCAACTGGCTGATTATTTCCACCACGGCGAGCAAGAGACGGCTGGCCGGTGTTGGAGGATCAAGAAGGTGGCTCAGGTCTCCGGTCAAAAGCTTTACGGTGACCCCGCTTGAACCGAGTGCATGACTCTTTCTCCTCCCTTCCCCAGGGAGGAAGCACAGGGCCAGGTTTGACTGTCGATGCTACTACAATACGCAGAAAATAATAATAATCATTATCTTAATAGGGTTTGACCAGTAATTCTGTAAAATTGGAGTAAATGAGAAAATAGACATTGTATCATATCTATCTAAAGGAACTTTATCATTTTACAGGCTGCTTGATGACATCATTTTGACACATGAAGGCCACTGTAGTTTCTTGGATAGGGAGGGGTGAGCCGAGCTCCAATATTGGTAGCAATTTGGAACATCCTCGCAAGATGCTACTTAATGTTTTGGATGTAAAAATATACCCAATTTCAAATAAATTTACAAGTGTTTGGGCAGCACGGTTGAGCGGTGGGTAGCAGTCTCACAGCGAGATGTTTCTGTGCTATAAATCCAGCTGTGTGCATGTGGCCTTTCTGTGGGGAGTTGTTTAGGTGGGTTCTCTCCGGGTACTACAGCTCCCTCCCACTGTCTGAAAACATACAACATTCATTCTTTCAATCATTCATTCAGTCATTCATTCATTCGTTTAAAACAATAGCATCATGGGGGATCAGGTACATATTTAATGCAAACAGTAATTGAAGAAGATAGGGTTAGTCAGGTAGATACAAAATTTGACCATACTCAAAATAAAGTGTATGATTGGTTATAAATAAATAAACAAGAACCATCAAAAAAATTTAAAATAGAACAAAATAAACAATAACAAACTAAAGCAATTTAGGAACAATGACAATGATTAACTGCCTTAGCTTTATTAATGAGGTCAACATGAATTTAATTGAAGCAAATTCCAAGACTTTGGGGAACAGAAAAAAAAGAATCAGCTGTTTGTCTGTTTTGTCTGTATGTCTGTGATCGAGTGTAATGACCACTAACTTTCCAGGAAACCAGGCCTAAGAGATAGAAAGGGAGCATTTGTGAAACAGCATTATAAATAAATAAAAACTTATGCTGGTCTGTCCTCACTGACAGAACAGGCAGGCCAGGACAATGGTGAGCCCCAGTGATGACCCCAGTGATGAAACATAATGCAGAGTGATAGACTGCAGCTAAGAGTTTGAGGGTGGAAACGGCCACTCGTCCATAAATGACATCCCCATAGACCAATACTGAGAGGAAGACTGGTCAAAAGATCTCTTTCTCCTGAATAAAGAAAAACAGGACTAGTGTCTAAAAATAAAGCCCAGCTTCAATCTCAGCTTTGATATATTTGCTATGTTGGACTCTCTAATTTGTTGTTATGGATAGAACAGATTTGAAGACCTCTGTGTCAAAATTGCTTGTATTTGAAAATATTATCAATTTTCTCTTTGCATTGTTTAAGATCAGGTTTGGTCTAAGAGATTAGAATGATAAAAGTAGATAATGTAGTGACTTGAATATAATCTGCACAGGAATAAATGAAATCATCAGCATAAAGATGGACGTTGCACTTGAACGATAAAGATTCAATATCGTTTGTATAAATAGCTTTAAAAAAAAAAAAGAAGCTTTTGTCAAATCAATGAAAACATTGCACAATTTTTTTTTGACATCTTAAGCTGAGATCATATCATTAATAACCAGAGGCGTAGATAAGGTTCTGCGCCTGGGCCTGAAACCAGATGTAAATAGAGTTAATACTGAAAGATTTCATATAAATCATTCAAGCTCTTCTTAATCAAGTGATTCAATTTGTTTTTGCTAGAAAGCTTAGAAACTGGAAAGTAATTATTATATCCGCGAAAGGTCAGGGATATTATCGACTCACAATAGCTCAATAACTATTTCATAGATCATTTTAACCCCACATAGACCTTAGTGCGAGGAAGAACTGGTGTGCTTTTGGGAAAGTTTGGTTGAATATTTCTGACTCTAGAGGACATTTGCCTCCAAAATTGTCACGCCATAATTTGTCAACCGTTGGTCCCATTTCTTACAAATTGTACTGCATCTGAATCAAATTGGAGAGATCTATTTTTTATACGTCTTGATTTACTCTAAAAGGGAATATTTTACTCACTAGGTGGATCTTTTTACAAAAAAAAGCAGTTTTTAAGACATATTTCCTGTTGGGTCGATTTTTTCAAAATTTGGTGCGTATGAATCGACTCTTTCGGTGAACATAATATTTTACTCAAGTTGTCCATACTTTACTTACTAGAGGGAGCTTTGTTATGGTTTTCCAGAAATAACTCAAAAACTATGTCATGGATGTCTTTTGTCCAATTTTTTAATCACAAAAACCTTAGTGCAAAGGAAGAACTGAATTGATCTTGAGGAAGGTCAGTATTATATTTAGACACTAGGGGGAGCCTTAGCTTCAAAAGTTCTCAACCGTTGGTCTGACTTAGTCCACGCTCTCTCGCTGCCAATAAGCACATCCTCCTCCCCTCCTCCACCTCATACAGTTCTTCGGATTCCTCACCCTTCCGGCTCAAGTCCCAGAGGAGTTAATCAGCACCAGTGTCCAGGCTTTGGGGGGGTCTATATATTCTGCGACTGCTCAGAACAGATCGCTCAGCGCGATCAGAACCCCCCGCCGAGCCTGTGCGCCAAAGACTTTATATTCATCATTTCGCACATTGTTAAATAAACTATCCATCATTCAAATTCTGATTAAATAAACAACCTTTACCATCAATTCTCTAGTCTTCCCTGATTGAAACAAAATATTACTCTAAAAGTTCATATTTTATTCACTAGTGGGGGCTTTCTTTACGAAAAACACTGTGTTTCCGACCCAACTTGGCATTTAGTTATAGGAGTTCAATCAGGGGGATTGCTTGTTCAACTCCGGGGATTGGGTTTTGTCCAAAGAAAAAAGGATGTTTTTGTGCGTCTAGCCAGAATCTATGCCTTTTTTTCTGGAATAAAATAAGGTAAAAAGCTCAGCACAACAGTGGTGCATACTTATCTAAAACGGGTAAAAACTTTAGTAAAATAACTCAAGACTACTTCAGGGTCAGTAAGTTTAATTGTTGGCAGTTGGACATTAAATTAAAATGACCAAAAAAGCTCTTTAAAATTATCAGAAGCTCCGGTAAGCCTGTATAAATTTAGATTACCAAGGGTTATCACTTCATGCTAAATCAGTGGCCCTATTAATTCCCCTAATTCTTTTTAATGGAAGAACCAGGAGCTGTTGGTCTTAGAGGGAACTGGCTTTAGACAAATGTTCATAAATTTAATGCAGAATCCATGAAAATATCCATGAAAGAAGTTCAACTTACTTTACTTTTACTGGCTTTCTACCTATTTCATTCATTCTTTTACTAATACAATCAAAATAATTCAATTAAAGGTGTAAATCTTTCTATGTTTTATTAAAAACTAGAACAGACTTTCGAAAGTTTCCAGGCCAATATATCATTATCCACTAAGTCTCTTTTCATCGTTAAAGATTCAGTTTTTTGCCTGGAACCATTTAGCTTCTGCCACTGATAGTGATTTCAAGAGCAAAATTGAATTTTACTTGCCATTTTCTTAGACATACCTTAATATGGCTCCATAGGATTTACATATAAAACTTGAAAAACTGTTTTTGTATATAGGTCATACTTTTGAGAGTGTAAACAAGGATAAGAACCGAGTAAAAGCTTTTTTTTTGTGGATAGACTCTTGGAAACCCATTCTTTGGAACGTTGTTCCTTATGTATAGCTGTCACACACGTGAACACACACGTATACGCACATGCACTCCGACATACAAGCACGCACATCCATACATGTGTGCACGCTCACTGTGGTTGTGAGAGGTTGCCGTGGCAACTGTGTGAAGGGGCACCTGGGCCCTGGTTGGTGGATATTCTCAGTATCTCTATGGTGCCATTAACCAATCAGACTGCACTAGTCTATGCCCGAGAGAGAAAGAGGGGTGAACATAGGAAGCGAGCAGAGAAGAGAAGAAGAGGGGGGATGGGGGTCCTGTGTGTGTGTCGCTCAAACATTACATCATAACTTGACTATAGTAATACCAAAGTGATCCTCACTCTCTCCTCTTCTGTTTCCCTCTGACTCAGTGTAGCGGCACAATAATGGAAAACTCATTGGTGAGCATCATTTTAAATACACCACCTCAGTCAATGTTCCAGAGAGCTCTGCACGTCCCATGAGGCAACAGGGGCACTATTGTATGGCCAGACTCTGCCACATCCCTTCCCATAATATGCTCTCC
Organism: Lophius piscatorius; assembly: GCA_009660295.1. Taxonomy (NCBI): domain Eukaryota; kingdom Metazoa; phylum Chordata; class Actinopteri; order Lophiiformes; family Lophiidae; genus Lophius; species Lophius piscatorius. The sequence continues at coordinate 173,293 of VRLP01000808.1, read as the reverse complement.
TGTATTGACCTCTGCACACTCAGCGGTTCAGTCCAGCTTTTGTTATTCACTGTCACAAACATGTCACATGTTCTTTTGCATCTGTCACCTCTCTGTTGTCTGTTTCTATTCTCTGCATTTCATTAGTTTCCCTGTATATTTTCTGAGCTTGAACGGTTATGAATGCAGAAGCAGAACTTCTGATGGAAACTCTATAATGTGTCCTTCATTGCTCTGTTGATTTTTCTCTCCATTTTCTCCCTCTATTTATTTCTCTTGCTTTCTCCCTTTATTTCCTCATTACAGTCACCAAGTCATGAAATCAATTTTTCATCTTGGGACGGGATAACTTTGGCATGTTTGGCATGCCATCTGGGGGCTAATAGCTAAACTGTATTTTACCACGGCACCAGAAGGACAATCAACTGACGGCAGCCGATTGCTTTATCTGTAGGACGTGCTTATGAACTTTGACTGGGGTATACTTTGGTGTATAATTCCATTCTCTGCAGGGAAACTGCAGTTTTTTCGGTAGTCATTGCGTGTACTTAGGTTATATTAACCATTAACAATAATTGACCATGAAATAAAATCTTCCCCCATTTTTGCATTTTCTTTTTTGTTATGCCTCTACCAAAGGCGGCATACGTTCCATCGTTCTGTATGTAACAGGATATAGTCTATAGTATTTATAGTATAGTCTATCCAGCATATCTCCTCAAAAACCATTGGATGTAATTCTCTTACTTTTACTCATTATTTGCTGGGGCCATAAATGTCCTATATAAACACACAAACACATGTATAAATTGTATATACGTATAAACGTAAGCGATTTTCATGTCGCTCTAGCTATTAAGGTAATGGTCTGTCCAGCATCAGCACATATTCAATTTTCCATCTCGGCATCTGTGTTCCTGGTCACAATTTTTCTTCTAGTCTCTCTTTTATTTCTGTCTCCTTTTTTTCCTCTAAAAGGCTGACTCTGCCCCGCTCAGCAGATCATGATTATACCAGTCACACACACTCAAACTCAAACACATTTATTTAGCAGAAAATGCATCCCATCATCGCCATGTCAAACCACATCACCCGCAAAGAGCGACATGATCGTAAATCCTTTTAGATGCATTTGTCAGAAAAACAGTATGTCATTCATGTGCATTCAACCTCTCATCTGGAAGTATTAAGCAGCGGCTGATTATAGCGCTGATGAACAGCCATACAATCAGCTCAAGAAAAGTTTATGGCAAATGCTGAACAGAAAGGACAGCAATCAAAATGATTCATCAATTCCGGACATGGAGATGGCAGCGGAGTTGTATGTGTAGCGCTTCCTCAGCATAGTGCCGGGCTCATAATGTGGTGTTGTGTTACCACCAGATGGATTGACTTGTGCTTACTGGCCTAATGACATAGTGACCACATTTAGCCTAACTCTGATACATTATTGACACTTGAGATTCCAGGAGAAAGTGAGAAGCTTGACAGGGAGACAAATGAAAATTTTGACACATATAAATGGGTTTCCTTGCAGTTGCCACACATGAATAAAGATGATAGAGACACAGATACAAAAGACAGGTAAAATCTCAGATACCTCCTAACACAAAGTCGTCAAACTCGTAGTCCTTCGGCATGTTTTTATTTCCATTGACAGAGCTGATTTGAGTTATAAAACGCTCTCACATGGGACATAAGATTCAAACAGACCGCTAAGAAAAACACCTGACTGTTCTACTAATGCTCCATTTATAGCCAGTATTCTCTCTTGGGCTTTGTTATTGTCTTTTCTCTGCAGACCTTTCTCAGTAACTTCAGCCTCCTATTACCCCAATCCCTCAACTTCTGTGTCAATAACATCAACCATGGTCCAGTTCTGTTCCCTGATGGCGAGACTGAGACAGAGGGGTAGTGGAAATGTAAAGACAAATAGAAAAGGGACTTAAGAGAAAAAGAAAGAGAGGTTATGATGAGGAACATAAGAACAGACACACAGCACAGAAAAAGTGTGTGGGGGGCGAGGGGGGGTGTGACTGGGAAGGGGAGATTCCTGTAGCTATAGCAACTACTGGCACCCTGGTCCAATCAACACGCCAATGCCTGGTTGCTAGGGAGAGATTTGGGTGGCGAGAGAAGGGTGCGCGGTAAGCATCACCGCGTTTCCCCTCAACAACTCTCCAGGATCCACGATAGATGACAGGGATTTTTGCACATTTACAATTTTGCCTATTGTCTTTGTGTGTGTGTGTGTGTGTGTGTGTGTGTGTGTGTGTTTGTCATGGTGAAATGTGGATGCTTGTCTGACCCAGTAGCGATTCCTGAATGATTGGAGATCTCTAAGCCACACACCCTGCTGCGCCGGGCAGACACACATGTGCTAAGACATTACATGTGTATGTCAGTCCACTTCTCGGATGAGGAGGGAAATAGCTCTACAAATACTGAATGGATAACCAGGATATTTTCTTAATTCACTCATGGTGACCGCTTATATAACGGGTATGTGATGGGCCATACGATTTAGTTCACATATTCAAGGACCCTACAGGAAGAATATACTTTGTTTTTATTTCCTTCAACGCCAGCATTATAGTGTTACAATTATATATTAATTTCAATCACAGATTACAAGATGTCAAAAAAGGTTAATGATTTGTGAAAATAGAAGATGTGTGATGATGAGTCTAGATGTGTGATATATAGTCTATTAGAAAGTCTTGGGCGCGGCCAATTTTTGTCAAAGCTTTGGTTAATGAATGCAATTAATAATACTCCTTCTAACCTCAGCTAAAATCACATTTACATGTGAGGTGCTTCCTCCTCAGGGCTCAGATCCACCAGCCGGGTTTACATGGACGCTTTTCTTCATTCTGATCGAAATCATTCTAATTGAAGATTTTGAGTGAATTGTTTACATAAGTTCTGATCTAATATAAACTGGTGTTTACATGCTCCAAAACTTTTAATCATAACAAATATAAGACATGTTATATCAGATAATGGCTGTCATGGTGTTATCGGGGCAGTTTTTATTGTTATTGTGAGGCTTTTAATTAAGCAGCAGATGGATAATTAGTAAGTAAAAAATAACATCAGACTTTTTTAATTGGAAATTATTATATGAACAATCAAATTATTTCAGGATTAAATTTTGTATTTCATGGTGACTAGTCAATTTTATTTAGATTAGCTCAACCTTTTTTGTAAAGCATGTTTCTAAGTAAGTTTGGTAAGTCCTCACATGCTTTAATAAGCCGAAGAAAAATCCTATTTATTGAATAGGACTTTCTCAATAGCCATGGGAAACGCCTCCTCCTCAGTGGGCCTTTGATCCGTGGTGTCTGCCAGGGCTCTGTCCTTGGTCCCTAACTCTTTAGCATATACATGCTGCCACTGGGTTATATTACAAACAGGATCAGTCGAGTGGCACACAGTTTTCAATAAAAAATGGAGACTCAAAATGTCCTCAACCGTCATCAGTTGAACAGGACATTATAGGGTTAAAAGATGGAGGCAATCACAAGAGAGCCATATCAGTGTCTCAGTCGTATCTGTTTGGCTAACATTAGCTATCTAAGCTAGTTTGGGATTAAACTTACCAGAAAGGCTCAAATTAGGATCAAGATCATTTGAAGTGACGCTGAAAGCAGAAACTCACACAGTTCATCCTGAAAAAGCCAGTTGCATGCCGTAGTTAGCAACATCCACCAGTGGCCTTCCTCCCTTTACTTCATTCATCGCTTCATACAAAGAGAAGTTGGTGGCTCTCATCCACATTGACGATGTGGGATTTTATGTGCTGAAACCGACATCCTGCACGTAAGTTTTTGAAGGCGGGCGTGAACAGAACACAACCAGGAAATATTCCTTTCCACCATTAAGATTGGTTTATGAGGATTTATAGTACACTTCTGCAACCCAATGCAATATCAATTTCAGTGTTTTTACTCCAAATTAGACTAATACTAATTATTGTAGGCCCCTGCTCTGCTGACTGCCCACTGCCCCTTGTCATACACTCCTCTCTACTAACCTATGGCTGCCCAGTTATTTTAAAAAGCCATAGAATTCAGCATAATGTCTCAGCAGCACTGAACCCATTAGAATTTGCAGCATCTTTACTTTGATGTACTGTACAACGCACACCCATTTACTTAATACACCGCACTGTGAAGATCTTACAGTGGCATAACGAACTGTGGCTGAGAGAGAATGTCGGGGAATGATGGAGAGAAGGCGTGAGACTGTGAGAGAAAGGGAGGCTATTGAAGGTGCAGTTGTAGACTTGCAGAGTGAAAAATAAATCTTAAATGGAGATAAAGTGCGCTCAGATCCACAAAGATTTGGAAGCAGTCCTGGTATGGAAATATAGAGAAAGAGTAGCAGAGGAGGCAGAAGTGTGTACATGTGTGTGTGTGCGTGTGTGTGTGTGGGGATCAGCACTATTTTTGGGGTTCCAGACTGGGCTGACTTTGAGAAGTGAATTTTAATTGCGTCTGTTGGCCGAAGATAAATTCCCAATCACGCGGACCCCCTGTGGGTGCCTAATCAGTGCGGTTCTAATGACCACAGCTGCCGACACCAGCCTCCATGTTAACCTCTAATCATCAGCCTTGTGATTTCTCAATGATAACTTCCTGCGTCGTCATAAAGAGCAATATGAAGGAGGAGGGAAGCGTCTTTTAGTTCTGCTCATTAGAGCGCCTCCCCGGATGAGATCTAATGAGCAAATGAAGTCTTTGATGTGGTTTAGTCTTCCGAAGCTGATTATGCCGCAGCTAATTTATGATAAATTTGACCAATTGTCTGCAAAATAAGACAAAGTTCTCATATGAATAATACGCGTGGTTTACATCTTGATTTCTACTTCACTAAGACTTTGACATCCCTTGTTGTTTTTATGGGTGGGTGTCCACATCATGTGGTATTGGTTGTACGTCTGTAACGAAATCCTTTCTTCTCAGAGCCAAGCCAAACCACGTCTCTGCAGCAGCACAGACGCCAATCTTTCTACCAGCTTTACTTACTCTGAGGGCGATATGCATATGAGGGTGAAGCTGTGGCGTATTGGCTAAAATAGGGGATTAATGTGGAAAAGGCCTGCGTGCAATTAGAAAAATGTGATTGGTGAGATTTTTCAAAGATAGAAGAAAATTAATAGTTAAAGATTTAAAGGACTGTTTTCAGTCCTCATGCTGTGGCTAACTGTGTCAGACAGTCCCTTTAATGTAGAGTATGTATTACACAGCATATATACCCATCCCTGCTCCCTCAGGGATAGGTTAAATGCAGAGATACATTTCGCAATGTTGAACTGTATGTCTGTACTGTGCAACATGTGATAAATAAAGGAAACATTATTATTTGTATTGATGTCTATGAACTTGAAGGTTGACTTTTTGAACGTTAGATGGTTTCCTGAAGATAAGAGTATGGTTGCTGCCAATAATTTGCTTTTCAAAAAGCAATCAAGAACTCAGTAAGATGCGCTGTTATCTTATATGCTGATGAGATAACCCGGTTCGCAACAGAAATACTGGTGTTTCCCTTATAAGGAAGGTTGCTAGACTCTAGCACGGACAGGGCAATGCAAAAGTTAGCTGGCCTTGCAGGATAAAATGACACAAAGCCTCGTTACTCATATGAAACACCACTCTCACTCACTTGTCAGCAAAAGGAGAAACAGACACAAATAAAATGTGGTTACATTTCCTGTAGGGCGGTTATTGCCACAGCCTTATTAGTACCATCCACACACTTTAACTTTGGAAATGCGATACATTCCATTTTAAATTATAATGGACCTAACTTGAAGCAGGGCTCAAATTACAGGAGATTTAATCCAGATCCTTGAAAGAGAAAACTGGACTATCCATCGTCTTTGTCAGTCCTAATAGATGCATTCCATACTTTTATCAGGTCACATTGCAGTTTTGCAAGAGCACTTAAGAAATTGAACGATCTGCCTGTGACTTATTGTCGTCATCTACATGGACTCTATTCTTGATTATCAATTTGTTAGAAGACAAGCATGCATCAGACATCAGTGATTGTCAATGTGACACATAATCATCTCTTCAGATGGAGAAAAATGGACGTACATATTAATATTATTATCATTATCAGCATCATTATTATATTACTACCACCAGCGCCAACTTCAAGCATAATACTCCAGCCTGCTTTCTGATGTGTTTTGTTTGGCACCAGACGTTGATGTTGATGTTGATTTTGAGCTTGGTGAGATTCCTGCTTCTTATTGAGCTGCTTGTTGAGTGAAAGGCCAGGATGCTTTCTAGGTCATCATATAAGGGAAATCTTTGGAACTTTCCACTTTTTCAGATGGCATCAAGCATCTTTATAAACTGATACCGCAGTCTCCTGAAGGGCCATTGTTTGCCTCTTTTGTCATATCCGCTCTCTCATCCGCTCAGAAAATAATTAAAAGTCGTCGGACCATATCATAATGAAATACCTCATCTCTATCCTTCGCCATGTGCTACTGCGGTCCATTTTTAACAACCTCCTTACTCCTTTTGTATTTTCTTCTTCTCTTTATTGGTGACGGTAGCCTGAAGTAACTCCTCTAATTTGGACCAAAAGTCCGAACCACCCAGAGAGTGCTTTAACACTTTAAATCAACTGAACCATCATTCTGTCGAATTCAGACCGAGACCATACCTTTTTCTGGTTGACCAGGGACTAAAGGAGATTTCAAACCTGCGATTTTAGTCAGGATCAAATTGAAAAATCCGAAAATTCAGATTAAGGTGTGAAAGCAGCTGTACACCTCCAAATCTGCCCTGTACCCATCGGGGCCACCCTGATAATTTGTAATAAGTTTTCCGGTCATTTTCAGACAAGTTTGGCATTCATAAGTTAAAGTCCAGATAATTGTGCCAGCTCCTTTAAAGCGAGATCACAAGAGCCAATGAAAGAGACTTGCAGAAGCAGCAGAAAGTGCTGCAAAGCACAAAAAAACATCGGATCTTTTTAGACAAACATTAACTGTTATTGTTAAAAAGAAAACACAGCTGCCTCTCGTGAGATCTTATGAGGTGGAGGTTATCATTTTGATTCTCAGTCCAGAGAATCAAAATGAAATCATGTAGTGTTTGATACCCCATTATATCATTTGTACTCTTAAAATGTACTTTATTTATTGGAGATATTGGAAACTTGATTTATAATGCCACCTGTTAAGTCACAACAAAACCAAACATAACCACCACTAATACATCAGCTGAAGGTTTACATCTCCCATGGCAGCTGAGAAGGAGGGATGTTCTTCTCAATACTCCTGACCATTGGTCCATTCAAAGGCAAACAGTAGACAGAACAGGTGAAACATCTATCTAGTAAATTCAACACAGTCTGAGCAGACCCGGTTGGCTGTCGGCTGGCATTTGGTCAAACATTCATATGCTAATCAGGAGCATGAGGCTAATAGAGCACATTCCAGTAATTTAAAAAACAATTTGGGTTCAGATTGAATAGTCATTTTGAGAGAAGGGACAAGGGGAGGGGGAAGGCAGAGAGAGGGGAGAAAAGAAAATAGGAAAATTGCGGTGACTACTTTTACTAGAATTAAATTTAAGATCATAATCTAAAATCTTTTTATTGAATAAATGTAAAAAATGTCTCAAAAGACATCTTTATAATAGCTGTGGAAACATCATCTCTCTCATTCCCATTTTCCATGAAGGCATCAGATAGCCTGTGATTTAGGTTTCTGGTGAGCGCCTTAGTTTGTGTGGTTTCAAATGCGGCAGGACACTTTTTAAAGTGCCGTGCCATTGTTCAGCGGTTCTGGAAACGTGGTTTGCACATGCACACACACACACGAACACACACGCACACACAGAATAAACAGGCTATTTAAAATCTTTGCTCTCGAAGCTTCAATCTCTACTTTCCTTCCTTCTCCTGCATTTCTGCCGTTGCAGTGCATTGATGCTATTGACCTGTCGCCGTGACGAAGATCAATCATCATATCTCCCGACGCACATCGTCCCTTTTCCATCATCCTATCGCTGCATACGCACAGTAACCATCTCATGGGGGATGGATTTATGTGTTTCCATCCTCCTGTGGGAGCTGAGATTGTTTTGTTTTTAAGTGAGGGCCCATTGATCTTTTATTACACCATTAAGTCAATATGCTCCACTCATAAACAGCTTGAGATTAAATGAGCCCCTTTGAAGGGTTTATGTACGTGTGTGCGTGTGTGTGTGTGTGTGTGTCGCTGAACCCTCAATATGCCAGCAGCCAGGATGAAGTCATTTATCTGCAGCCAGTTGTTGGTATTCAAGGTGCGTCATTCCACCACAAACTAAATGATACTTCTTTATTTACTTTGATGGAATCATCCATCATGCACTGGTTGTGTGTTGCAAGCAGTTTTCAACATCATCAATTGAACACATGACATTGATGCCATGATTGACAGGTTTTCCACATTTATTCAAAGTATATAAGTCAGAGTTTTGGATTCAGTGAAAAAAACATTTGCTGGGGCCATTCTTGCTGGGAGAGCATTCTTTATTTCCGAAGTCCATTCATTGTTAATGCTAAGCGTCTGTGCTCAATTCAGAATATTATGTCTGACAGTTTTGTTTATAAGTGGGCAAATCACCACATTTCAAGGAGCTTTCAATATGACCAGGTCAAGACCGTAGTCTTTATTCTGCAGAGACCCAACAAGTCCCAAATGAGCAACCAATTTGTGACAGTGGTGAGCAAAAGTGGCGAAGAAGAACTACTGTAGTAGAAACTGCTGAAATTGGTGATGTTGGTTGGGATTGATAGCTGTGAGAGCGCACATATCGTCACAAATTGGTTTTGATTGCAAAATTGTGACCTGCACAATATCAGGCAGCCTGCTTCAGTGTTATGGCTGATGATAATTTGCTTTAATGCTATATGGTGAAATAGAAGGTGATTTTCCACAGCCGTAAAGGTTTATATTGTCTTGAGTTTCCAGAAATGTGTTTTTGAAAAATGAAACTTACAGACCTGTATATAACCACATGGGCGCATTAGTTTTAAGAGAGTATGGCCTTCATCAATGCCAATGATTTTTTCCAGGATACAATAACTTGTCAACCATTCCTGTTGGTAAACCACACAGACTGGTGAAAACCAGAGACCGTCGGCCCCCCCGTCCACTGATTTTTGAAAACGCCTCTTAGCTATATTGTTACACCCATTGGTATTTACTCTCAATTTCATGGCAAAGTACTGCAGCACTTATTTCCCGCTTAATGTACACAGAATAGACACACAAACAACCCGAGCATTTACATTGTGCACACGCAGCAGATGGTTATGGTCACTTCTCCATTGGTCTCTCTTGAGTTTGCAGTCAATTTTCTGACGATACTGTGAGCTTGCGGCCTCCTGTTTTGCCTCTTTCCTCCCATTTTGTAAATTACTTTTTCCACTGATTATATCATTATTTTCCTATCGGAGCAAATTGGCTCACTTTCGGGACCTGAATAACTTTGCCAGCAGTCGTGTGTGAAGACAAAAAAACCCCAACAAGCAGACAAGGTCACAAAAAGGTAAAACTCAGAGGGGTTTAGAACTCAGACTGAAAAAAGGGGTTTAATAGTTGATATTAAATTGCAATTCACGACCTCATGACAAAATTAAGAATCCACAATGTGCCTTTTCAAGACCAGGAAGACAACATTTGCATAAATACTATTGCTAACATCTGTTGAAGCAGTCATCCATCATACTTTAGCGTGACTTCTTTCTCTTTGCTGTTCTCTTCACAGTGTGTAAGTGTGATCTGGCTCGATCAGGCTTCTTCCAGAAGAAGGGCGAGTACATCTGTACGACAGACTATCAGCGTCTGTACGGTACACGCTGTGACCGCTGTGACACCTTCATCACGGGAGAGGTGGTCTCCGCTCTTGGACGCACCTACCACCCTAAGTGCTTTGTCTGCGGTGTCTGCAGGTGAACATGCACACACACACACACGATAGACACACGGTCTCCTACTGTATATACAGGGTTAAAAAAATGACATTCAGTATTCAGGCATAACATTACAACCACCAGCCTATTAGTACAAAGGTCCCCTTTTGTTCCCGAAACAGCACTAATCTACTGTGGAGACTGACCGCTTTCTATCACAGCCAGCAATAACCATTTCACCTCTTCTATAGGATCAGAAAGCGCAGGCTAGCCTTCTCTCCTCACACACATCAATGAGCTTTGGCAAAAAAAAAAAATACACTGAGACTGTAATAATTGCATATTCTGAATTTTCTGCCAGTAAAATGTCTGAAAACAGTTGGGACAGGGGCAACAAAAATGGAAAAATTTGTGGAATACTCAAAAACATCTGATTGGCAAAAAAGCTTTGCGACTACACGTGATAGCATCATGATTGAATATGAAAGGAGAATCTTCAAATGGTTTAGTCATTCATAAACAAATATGTACAGCGCTTCACTACTTTGTACAAGTCCTTGTTGACAAATTGCCCAATTATTTAACATTTAACAATGTTTCTTAATGTGCAATTGCATTAAATTTTAGGGTTTCACCATCCACAGTCCATAATATCATCAGAAGATTCAGAGAATATGGAGAAATCTCTGCACCTAAGGAGGAAGGCGACAAAACCCAACATTGAATGCTCCTGACCTTTGATCCCTCACGCATTAATGCATTTAAAACCAACATGATTCTGTTACACGTATTACTGCTTTGGCTCAGGAGCACTATGGAAAACCGTTGTCCGCGAACAGAATTCTGCAAATGCAGTTTATGACTCTATAAAGCCTAATATCAACATGCATTAATGACGCTATGATTTCCTCTTGGTCTGAAAGGATAGGTCTGATAGGATTATATATAAGCATGAGCAATTACTCGAATAAGCTTCCGTTTAGTTTTTTTAGATCTCAGTGCAGCCTTTACAACTATTGTTCATGAAAAACAATTGCACAGATTTAAAAAGGGTCTCAAAATGATTTGGATCCTGTACAAGTTTTATTTTTTCACTTGGGGATTTCTCATCAGAAAAATAATTCAGCTTTGTTCTGTAGTGAAGCAGAAACGTAAGGATGAAATGATGTGCCACTAATGAAATGCATGTCTTTGAATAGCAGCAGAAAGGAGGAGAAATATAGATGAATTATCTAGATGGTAAATAAGAAATGTTAGAAATAGATATTTTCTGCTAAAACAATGCAGTCATTCTTCAAATGATGTGACTCATGCTGCATCATTCAAAATAAGACATGCAATTGTCACTCATTAGCCTGTTTGGTACTGGCAACCACTGAGGTAATGATTCAGTCTCAACTCAGATCCTGGAGGTCAATAAATGTCAGACTGGAAAGCTGTCATTTTGGGCAACTGAGACAAGATTCCAGAAATGAGAATTGAGCTGGTGTTTCAGATTTTGTAAATGTAGGCCATGTCTCGTCTGACCTTTAGAAATGTTCTTGTTAGGCTCCTCCTTAATGAAGCCAGAGCGGACGTCTCTGTCGGCTCCTTTCCTCTTTTTATTTCAGTATTTCACTCATGTCACCCTCTCTATTTCTTCAATTTCATGCTGTATTCTTAAATCATCACTTTATGTTTGCCTAAAGACACAGTTTTTGGGAACCTCTGTCTTTCTTCTGCTCTTAACGTATCATGTTTTGATGTAAGATAGGGTTCACATATAAGCCATCTTTTACGTCCTATTCCAGGACTACAGCGTCGCAGTGTTGTCTTGTATCAGGTTGACACTGGCTGATAAACATGCAGTGATGCCCAACAGCCTTGGGCACAAGAAACGAACTGACACCAGCTGGTGGGAGACAGCTAGTGGAAGACAGTGTGTGTGTGTGTGTGCGTGTGTGTGTGTGTGTGTGTGTGTGTAAGCATATGTAGAGTCAACTGAAGGCGACAGTGGAAGTCGTAGGGTTTTGCTCAGTCTTTTCTTGTGCCTCCTCTCTTTCATCAACTTCCCCATCTTATCACAATCACCATCTATATTTCAGTTTTCATCATCATCTACCTCTTAATCATCACCTGCATCAGGTAATCGTCCTTGATGCTTTCATCACCGTCCTACTTTCTGTTTGTCATCATTACTCTCAACACTACGGAGGCAGATTGTAACTTCCTCCTCTGCGTGCTGAGGATGTTCCTGATGCTCCAGTGATTGAAGCCTCATATAATTCTACAGGCAAAAAATGTATTTACTTCTGTGTGAACTTTAAGAGCACAACATGCATTAAATATGTAAACCTAGGGGAATTTTTAAAGCACTGAGAAAAGTAGACCGGGTAAGAATGTCTTAAGGGAGGGAGAGACACACACAGGTGAAGGTGAAGAGAAGGTCAAACCCAGACTGACACACCATCATTTCCTGTGCTCCAGTCAGACTCTAGACTAGAGGAGATAAAGACTAGAGACTAGAGATAAATATGGTCAGGCTCTTGTACATGTGTAGATCTTGAGATATGTCATACATGGAAGTGGACATGCGCACAAAACTTAATAGGTTTCATCTGTTTAATGGCGATACCTTGAGTTTAAGCTTATGACGGATATTGTGATTGAATCTTTCCAACTTCCGGAGCACAACTAAAAGCCAATCTATATTTTTTCTTTAAACATTGCACAGATATTATTATATCACTCAAATTGCGATCTATCCATTCACATTTTTATTATTATTAGTTCTTTAGTATTATTTATCAATTGGGAAGAACAGTTAGAACCTAATGTAATGATTTCATGGTCAGGCAAAGTTTTCTATCAAAAACTGTGGTTAATTCAAAAACCTGTTCAATACATTTTAACAGAACGTAATTATTCAAGTTATGTCTTTTGATTTTGATCTTTCGTTTAGTTTGTATACTTCACGCCTGTGGGACTGATTTTACCTGAGCTAGGTCATCTATTTGAGGGAGTTTTAGATGTTTTATTTTTTTTTATTGATTTCTTTTATTGTTTTTTTCTTGTGAACTTTCTTTGTTTTAATTGTAATTTAAAAAAAAAAATATATATATATATATCATTTTACTATCATTATTTGGACTGGGTCAAAACACTATATTACTCTTTAACAAAAGAAAAAAAGAAAATTAAATTAGTATAAAAAATATATACATTTTCTATGCACACATACATAATTAAATATTACATTTTAATGGTAATTTTTAATGCCATTATTTGTCACTTTGATTGCTTCAAATCTGAACAGTGCTATATGAATGAGATTGCCTTGCCATTTAATATTTACCACATAAGCCTTGAATGATTTATATGTGAAACATCCCTGCTGTTTTGATATATTCCACTTACATCTCTGTCCCTTCTGTTTAATGTATGGATGTTGGCCTTCTTTGAATACTGTAAAAGCACACAGGAGAAAACCTAGAATAGTGTTTCTGCAAGTTTGCCAGAAGAAACAGCTGTAAAGTAGTCCTAATCTCCTGTGGAAGGGCACTTTATGCATGCTTACGTCTGTACTTCTAAGCGTGAACATGGATGTGCTGAACTGGTTTGAGCTCTGCTGGAGACGGGAGCCTCCCTCAGGGTCTTTGCTCCGACTCCAGGCCTCAGCGGGGGGTAAAAGGATTACTGCCATCTATGTCTTTTAAACAGCCTTCCCTAAGCCTTTTAGCTCCTCGTTCATTCTGACATCCTAAAGAGATCAATCAGTCTCTACGAGAATGCTTTCGATGAGGCAAGCGGGACCAAAGTAACAGCATCACGATGTGGCTGATTTGATTTTATAGGCACTGTCTTGCTGTCATGTTCTCTGCCTTTCTCTGTGTGTATTTACTGTTCTCAATATTAACAACAACAGTAACTGCAATAATTCTGCAGAATGTGCAATAATACATTTATTAGCCCCATTATCATAAACTATATACTTCACTATATCCTTGTCAATATTGTTGTTGCGATATTAAGTTTATTATCTGCTGTTATTTTTAGGCAATGGTTGTGTTCACTTTTATTCATAAGTTTATTATGTAGTGCAATATTATATTACTTCAAAGTATTATCGTCATATGCAGAAGTAAGAACGTTATTAACGTCTGATGCACTTATTTTTACATTTCCAGTTTTGTTTATGTAATTTTTTTTCCTTTTACTCACTCACTATATTTAGTTATAATTGTAATTTTGAGCATTCTCTGGCGCAAAAATGTCCTAAAAAGTATCAATAAAGTTCTATCTTATCTTATCGTGTCTTATTAACTTAACTTGAACGCTGTGAAGCAAATCCCGCCGCTGCTGGCACCAGCTGAGTGGGGAGAGTAAAAAAGGCAGTGAGAGAAGAGGCATTTAAGATCCGTATGCACGCCACACGGTCTGCATAATAATTATTCACTGTCAGTCAGTTGTCCTTTTAGACGCCTGTAACAGCATCACATTATCACCTATTTAATCAGCGCGCTACTAGGTGCTCCTGCAACAATCAGCGTCTATCGCTCATCGCCTCGACTGTGAATGTGTTTTCCGGTTCACAGAAGATGTCAGACTGTGTTTGCCTTCTGTCAGCCGGATTGTGGCGTTCCAGTCAGCCAATCATGTTTCTGCCAGCAACCATTTGGATATTTCCAATGGTTGTGCAAACACAGTGTCCCTGCAGGCTTTTTTAAAAATCTCATATTATATGCTTGGTGACTAATTATCCCTCTCTATTTGTCTTTGCTCCTTAGTAAACCCTTCCCCATCGGAGACAGAGTGACTTTCCGCGGAAAGGACTGCGTGTGCCAGCAGTGCTCGCACACACTCATCAAACCAAATGAACCGATCAAGATCCACGGTCCCAGCCGTGAGTCCAGCATCCTCTTTATACTGTCTGTTCTGTTCGGGGCCACCGGGCGCTAATATGCCTTTAAGTCTAATGTGATGTGTCAATGAGTTCTTTTGAACTAATTTAACTAATCAAGTTTGTGTCGGATGGGTGATCTGACCTGTCATGCTGATCCACCAGATGAAAATATACAAGACAAACACGCCCACCAGCGCAGCACATAGTAACAGGCACTGCAGAGGCAGTGAGTAACAGTCAAATTCAAATAGATCCCTAAGTACATTCTCATTAACCTGTCTTATGAGAAAGCAGTTCATGAGACAGGACACAGAGTGCAGACACTAAAGTTAATCCACTGCCTACTACACCCTATTCCTCGTCAGCAGTCATGTACTCGTCTATGCATCAATGACTAAACCGTTTACCCTGAGAAATGCAGTTTTATACTCTTAATCAAAGATTTGGTTTCCTTTGTTAGTCCTTATTTATGCCTCCTCTTTAAAGCAAAACCTTTTTTCTTACATGAGAAGTTGAGTTAGGAGTTGCTAGCTCTGTTTGAAGCAGATAAAATCTCTTTCTTATGACATGTGAGTAGTAATGAGGCCTTCAAGCGCTGGAAGGAGGTGCGTTTATACAGCGTCAGGCTTACTGCAACTTATCTACCTCTTTCCTGTCTTTATGTCAACCTAAGCGAACCACCTGTTGATCGTACCTTCATATTGAACTGATAGGTGTCAAACTGGGATTGTTGTTTTCATTCAACCGCTGTAGCTCACTGGGTACAGCGATCCTCAGGATATCAATCAATCAACCAATCAATCAATCAAATTTTATTTCCAACGCACTTTTCATGCATATAAACTAACACTGAGTGCTTTACAAGATTTACAACTTCCCCTTAGCCCCCCAACACCGCCACTCACACACTAGACAATAATGGACCACAAAAATGGAGCCAAGCATAACTATAAAAACAGGTTATACAATTAACACTATTTAAAAACTAAAACATAAATCCTAACATAGAATAATAATAATATCTAACTAACGTATAAGAACACATAACATAAAATAATAATAATAATAATAATAATAACTGACTACACTGTAGACAAACGAATAACTAGCTGAAAAACAATTGAATGAATAGATTTAGTTACAACCATGCCTAAAAAGAAACATCTTGAGTTTTCTGCAAAAAACAAAACATTTCCTGCCGCCCTCAAATGATTTAGTGAAAGATGGCACAAGGTCAACAAGTTGCAACACTTTTACTTGCATCATCATCCTCTACTTTATTTGGTGGCTGAAAGAAAAGGAATCATGGCTCAGAAGAGAATGAGTTATGCACCGAATTCCAGGCTTGATAGACTCGAGCACCATCATCAGCCAGTGACTGTTAAGATTTATTGGACAGCAGGAGTCTCACTCATTACACTGCATTTTTCCTTACGGTGAGAAACAGTTTGTCTTGGCTGACAGGGTAGGGTGGAGTGGTCCCCGGTGACTTCAGGCGTCTCCCATGGACAGTAGGCCCGGTCAAAAAAGATTTAGCAAAGCCAAACATCTTGTAAATGGAAACAAATGGAACACTGACCTTTTGTTGGCATTTTGACAATTTGCAGCCATGCATCATTGGCACTCTCTGCTCTTTGCCGTATCGTTCTCGCTCTGGTAGAGGTCGATAACACTTGCTGGGACATTTTTCTGAGGGAAATGGAGTGTGTATATTATCCTTGTATACAGTGCACATACATGTGTGTGAGAGAAATAAATTGACAGAGAGAGATGTATGCACGTCTCATGTGAGGAGGCGGGGTTTCTACTACTGGTTCAGCCCTGAGGCTATTTTGAGTGACACTTGCTTCCTGTCTGCATTCAATCATGGTAAACAATGCTTTCTGTTCAGAGATCAAACCTCAAAGCACTAAAAAGTCCTGCAATAGCGCCACTATTAATTATGAAGTGTTTAAAGAAATACCATTACAATTTGACTCACTTTGTCTTCATCTCCTTCCTCTCTTTTACCTCTTCCTGTCTCTATTATTCCTGCACTATTCTTCTCCAGACTGTGCGGGGTGTGGAGACGAGATCAAGCAGGGTCAGTCTCTTTTGGCATTGGAGAAACAGTGGCATGTCAGTTGCTTCAGGTGTCGGACCTGCAACATGGTCCTCACAGGAGAGTACATAAGCAAGTAAGTGTGTAATGAGACAACACACACAACACGTTTCAGTGTTTTACTCATTAAAGAAACCACAATCAGAAAACGGAAGGAATTTGACCTGGTCTCTTGGTGCTGCATCTGAAATGAAAGGACATGAAAGGTTAAAGCAGAGGGCAGTTAGGATCTGCAAATGATGTCCTTTCTCAATAATCAATGTGAGGTCACTATTTTTGAATATCAAGTTACTGCAGCAGAACACATGGCGTGGTGCTCAAAAGGTCTTATTACCCTTTGTATTTATGCCTTATTGACGCTTGTTAATTATTCGTAAACAGTGCACAATGAAATAAGTTAACTTTTTAAATCCTTTATAAGGGTAGTTTTAGGGTAAAGTAGTACCCATATATATGTGCACTTATGTACACATATGTATACATGCACACATGTGTATTTATGTATGTGACATCATGAAAACATGTTTGATTTCTCATATCCAGTTTCTCTGCAGGCTAAACAGGGTGTTAGACAAATGAAAGCATTTTTAATTCTTTCTGTTGCAGGGATGGAGTACCATACTGTGAGGCAGATTACCATGCCCAGTACGGGGTGAAATGTGAGACCTGCAGCAGATACATCAGTGGAAGGGTTCTGGAGGTGAGACCAAGACCACCATTCAGTTGTAGAAGTGGTAGTAGTTGTAGGAGATGTAGAGATTTTAGCTTTACATGACTCTGCAGCGATGCAGAAAGTAGTGAGATCAGTGTTATCAGATTTGTGTTTTTGTTTTTTTTAATCCATGCTCGCTATAAGCTCTACTGTTCTTCAGGGACTGAGCGACTTCAGATTACGGGGTGAAATTACTTTTCTCCTGATTTAATAAACCAAATCAAAAGCATTTGATGTTAGCTAGGTCAAACGTCAGTGCAAACATTTTTCCTGGATGCACAGCCGAGCAGAGCACAGACAGGATACAAAGAGCTGTATGGAATCTTAAATGTCAGGAGTTGGGAGGAAAGGCGAGTTATAAAAAGATCAGAGGTCTGGATTGGAGCAAAATGTTAAAAATGCATACTTGAGCTTTGCGTGCTTTCAAACTGATGCAGTTTTAAAGAGAGATAGTTGTCAACAGTGAAGAGGGGCAAGCAGAGGTAGCAATGGGGCTGAGTCGGATGGAGCGAGGGGAAGAATTTAATGGAAAATAATGAAGGTAGTGGGGTTGTATATGATGCCAGTGATAAAGTGCAGATGCTAATTAAATGTTTTGGAAGAGTCTCTGGAGGGCGTCTTAAGACTGTTGGGAACGGAGAACAGGGAGCAGATGTAGTAAAACTTTGTTAAAACACACACGCACACACACACACACACACACACACACGCACACACACACACACACACACACGCACACACACACACAGTTGTTGTCCCCACTGCTTGCTTGTAAGAATGGCTGTTGTAAAGTGCTTTGTTCCTATCAGCCTCTCTGGGCTATTTATAGACGTGGGGACATGTCAGCCTTTATCTCCATCCCTCAAAGTCTCTTTCTCTCACGGTGAACATTTGAGAGTGCTTTCACGTGTGACACTCATTCTTTCCCCCCTGTCAAATTTTGATAACACAATCATTTACTTCCTGACGGTAGAGCGAACAACTGAGCTAACCCACAACAGACCAAGAAGGCTACGTTCACAAACATCCACGATACATATCATGTATATAAAACTTCATTTTGTTACAAATTTGGATTTATTTTGATGTATCAATCTATCTAATTTTGAATTTCTGATATCCCATTATAAAATTCTACTCTAGTCTATTCTGTTCACACATTCTTTGCATGTCTGTCTGTCCTGGCGGAGGGATTCGTCCTCCATTCCTTCAATTTTTCCAACTACTGCCAAGTCTTTCCTCTTATGAATCGCGTATATTCTGTACAGTACGTATTGTAAAGGATACTTTGTATACACGCATATTCTGTGTATCTTTCATTTGGTGTGTTTTTATTTATGGTTGCATCATTAAGACAAATTTCCCACCTTTTGGCACCATAAAGTTAATCTTGAATCTTGAGTTCAGGAAATTTGAGATATATGAATAAAAAGTATATTACTTATAGTCTTTTAACAAAAAAATGTCTTTTAACAAAAACAAGTGAGAAATAACCTTGGTGGAGTTCCACCAAGGTTATTTCTCACTTTTTTCCCCAGTTTCATTAGCATTGTGAGGTATGGCATGTTTATGTTTACCCAGCTGCTGTATAGTAGCAAATAGAACAAGAAACTTGCAACTGCCACCAATATATAGGTAAGATGATAAAAATTTAGATAAGTTTCTATGGTTTGGACTAATTAAACCGTTAAAACGTTCTTATTTAGTTTAAATTACCAAAAAAATCTGTCTTATTTCCCGAATTGGTATATGTTGGTTCAAACCATCAGTGCTCGGTTTCCATTATACACATTTGGGGAATTGTGGACAAATATACAATTCCGCATCAATGGAGAGCTTACGAAGTATCCATCTTTTCTACGATGAAGTTTTTTTTTTGAGTGGACTGATGGTTAACAGAAAGGAACACCACCCTGAATATTCATCTTCCATGTGTAGATAAAATGTCATGGGAAAGTTAATAAAATTATGTTAATTTTTACACTATCGTCCCCCACTGCCATGGTATATCCTCGAAAAGCCCCCAATCCCCTGCGTTTGAAGAACAATTCAACTGATTGAACTTCTCAAATAAAATCTGACTCATTGATATTCTCACAAAGTCCATATTGACACATTCTAACTATTTCTATGAGGTCAGCAATATGTTCTAAGATCGGATCTCATAGGGACTCAATGGTGAAGATAAACACAGTTAACTAGTTATCTGAGCTCAGCTATAAAATGAGAAAGATTACCTTGGGATAATTCATATGAAATAAATTAAGATAAAATTGGACTTAAGGTTGGGAAATAACAGTTAAAAACTATGTTTTTATGAAAAAAAAAACCCTCCTTAACAAGTGAATTGTGATCAATTCCAGTAGAATTATTAATACAAGTCAGATCGTCTTGAGGCAGATTATATGAGGTACATTTGGGCGAAATCAAACCAGTGGTTTGGAAGTTATGACGAAAAAAAATGTGTTTAGAAAAAAGTTTCCACCTGGTGTGAAAAATATGGACTGTTAGACTACAATGTGATATATATATGTGTGTGTATATATATATATAGTATTTCCTGAACTTTAAATGCCCTTTTAGTGACAGAAATATGCAACGGACCTTTCCCAAAATCAGTCCAGTTCTTCCTCTCACTAAGGTCTACGGGACTATAAAATTAAATGACAATTAAAAATCCATGATACGGTTTTTGATTTATCACCTGAACACGAATTATTGGTCGACCTTTTGGGGATATATTTAATGGTTTACTGTAAAACAGTAATCTACATTTGTCAATTTGTTTGTCTTATCTCCATCCATCTACTATCTGTTACCCCTTATCCTGATCAGGGTTGTGGAGGGGTTTGTCTGCTCTATCTAGGGTTTGTGCCCTGCCAATGAGGGCGTGAAGAGTTACCCGTCTATCTGAGTTACCTGTTCGTACTTAAGTATATGAAAGGAAAATGTCTAAAAAATAAAAATGTAAAAAAATGGTAGACATAATTGATAAGAATTAACTTTACTTATATTTGTATATTAACATCCTCTGGAGGGTTTTTATTCCCCCACGTTGAAAATCCACCTTATCTGTGTTTCATCTGTGTTTAGTTCAGTCCAACATTTAGAGCCAAATGCTGCTAAAGGTTTAGTGAACAGTTTGAATGGATGTAGAAGGCCATGAATAACGTCAGGCAGGGGAAGGAAGCGGAAAATAAATCCACCTTCTTTAGTTTCACTTCTTTCCTTCCCCTTCCTTCCTCAGGTCCAATAAATATAGCAGCATATAAAATGCCACCGGAGACAACGGAGGCCTCATTAGAAATTATATCAGCAGTCGCTGCAGTGATACCGTTCGCCCACAGATGGTAAACGCTCTGCTGCTCGGAAACTACAAGACGGAAATGCAGAATCCTCGCCTGACTTTCCTTTCAGAGTAACCTGAGACGGAAGCTCCGACCAGGGATTGACTCAGCTTAGATACGAGTAATGTTCATTGGCAGCTCTTTGAGAGAGCACATTCATCAAAGAGGCTGTATTTCCTGCGGATCAAATAAAAGACCCACATACACACACACACACACTTCCAATCACACACGCTCAGTGTGTGCAGATGAAACACTCCGGGTCTCCTTGACACAGGCCACATGTCAGCAGTTATTCTATAAATAGAATTTCTCTTATGTTGTGTCAAAGAGGCAGAGGTGGTGGAACTGGGCCAAACCCTCTCTGTCGGCCCTGCAGAGACCTGGTGAGAATCATCAGAGATGTAAACCGGACTGGATTACTCGACACAGTGAAACACTGCTTCTGTTCACACATCTGTTTCACCAGCACTGTGGGTTTGTGTGTTTCCTCCAGGGAATGTCCAAGGTCGTGTGTCATCCTCTGGCGTCCTTCACTGACATGGCCACCCACTTCCATTTGCCTCTGTATTTAGACACAGACACACACAAACACACAGACACGCACACACACAAACACACACACAGACACACACAGACACACACACTATAAGATTTCTTAAGTCTTAAGTCTTAAGTCTTTCTTAAGTTTTCGTAATGTAACTGACCCACAGGGATATTTGCTCTAATTTTGAAATGGACGGGACGAGCTGGTGGCTATCCCATAATGCCCGCATGGAAATGAAACAACTTCAATCTATAATAATGTCTCAACAGACTTTAGTGCCCGGGTGATATATAGTAGAAAATGGAGATGGCCTCCCCCTCAATCTGCAGATTAGATCTGTGAAACGTTTCATAATTCAGATTCATGTCCCGTCACACCTCTTCCTCCTCCTCTCTCTCCTCTCAGGCGGGAGGGAAACACTACCATCCCACCTGCGCTCTGTGCTCCCGCTGCAACATGATGTTCAAAGAGGGAGAGGAAATGTACCTGACAGGTAAAACCATTCTGTGCATCCACACGCTCTGAAACATACAAACCCATGAATGAATGTATGGCATGTGGAAATACCAAAGTCCGACCTGTCTTCTCTCTGGCTCGTCTTCAGGAGGTGAGGTGTGGCACCCACTATGCAAACAGGCAGCGAGGGCAGAGAGGAGACTCAGGGTGAGACAACGTTTAAAATGAGAATGCTCACATAGAAACTGAAATGTCCTGTCACTCCTCTCTCCTGTTATTCGCCTTTTCCGCTTGTGCCCACAGCACAGACGTCTGTCCGAGGCCTCCATCTCTCCTCCGGGCTCCTCCATCGGCTCTCCCAGTAAGGTTATCTGTGTAAGTACTTTAGAACATGGCAGCTTTCAAACACATGTTGTAGCTGTAGCCACCAGCTCAGCCTTAAAACTGAGATACAGGAGTGTCACCTTCACTGGTTAAGCCCCGCCCTTAGAGGCTGCTCACTCCTTTGGCCTTTTCACCTGTCTGGGCTTCAGACCTCTGCTTCCATCAGTCATGGCTGTAGTCAAAGATTGTGAGATTATATAAAGGTTATTGTTGTTATCAAGTGTTACAACTCAACATAATCTTAATGTAATAAGCCCAGGGGTCGATAGTAACTAAGTACTCAAGTACTTTTCTTAACTACAAATTTAAGGTACATGTACTTAAGTACTTCCATTTCATGCTATTTTACTCTATATTTTACATATCAGATGGAAGTATTGTGCTTTCTACTCCACTACTTTATTCTGCTGGCTGTAGTTATTTATTACTTTACATATTACTATTTTTCATAAATGTTTGTAATAAACTGAAAAATGAGAGATTTCTCCTCCTTCTTAATAAATACACAATCTTGGATTATCAGATTAAGAAAGCTGATAGAGAAAAAAGGTTACAAATAGGTCATGATGACCTCATAGATTAAACCACAAAACAGCACAAAGTAGTTAGACTACTTTGTCATTAAACTTGAAGTTCAATAGTTACATATGCCAAGATGTTCATGTCGTAGTAACATTAATCCATATTAAAGTAGAATACTGTGAAGAACCATTCTACTGCATATTGAGTACTTTCACTTTGATATTTTAAGTACTTTAAACTGATAACACTTCTATACTTTTACTTGAATAAGGTCTTTAATGCAGTATTGAACTTAGAGGAAAATTTATATATATGTATATATGCATATATATATATGTATTATTATTATTATTATTATTCATTATACAGGTGAAAAATTATGGAGATGTTGAGGTTACAACTGGGATAATTTGGGATGAAAATTACACCATTGATATTAAAATTGTACGAAACCTCTTGTTTATGACCAAATATCTGAAATAAATGACATTAGCATCAGCGGAGCTTTGTGTGTCCTGCCATCAGATGTTAGCGTAGAGTTTAACAAACAAGGCAGGATTTTAAAAGTTACACTTGGAGTTTATTCTTGTCCCACCGCGGCGCCTGCTGGAAGTTTAACTACACAGAGCCACTAGGAAGACTGTTGACCCGTCGGGTTTGTTGTTCATGCTTTGCTATGCTGAAGAGGGAAACACAAATTATGCCACTGACCAACCAAAACCTGCTCTTAAGTCAAATTGTCTGTATTTTTCCTGCTATTTAAGGGTTGTGTTAGTAAACAATGTTTTGTGCATCAAACTGAACCTTTTTACCACAATTTGCAATTTAGAGGCTGGATGTGGATTGTGGATTTTTGTTCAAGAAGATCTCCATCGCACAATTGTCATAC
Organism: Lophius piscatorius; assembly: GCA_009660295.1. Classification (NCBI taxonomy): domain Eukaryota; kingdom Metazoa; phylum Chordata; class Actinopteri; order Lophiiformes; family Lophiidae; genus Lophius; species Lophius piscatorius. The sequence goes on along the minus strand of VRLP01000808.1, from coordinate 149,544 downwards.
GATGGCTTCACTTTATTAAATGCAAATGGTGAAACGTATCAGTTTTTTATGCACAGAATTTTTTCGAGATAAGTATCTTCACATCGTGTTCGCTATCTTTTAATAACTGATGACGCGCAGTTTTCATTTCACTTCTATATTTTCATTCAAGCCACAAACCATGAAGATCTGAGTTTCACACTGACATTCAGGAAGGCTCTTTTTACTACCATCACAATTTCCGTGTGATCCAGGACTTAATCCGCTTTCTTCTGTCTTCTTCGACACATTCTAACGGTGTGTAGAAGAAGGTGGAACATTATCTAAGATTAGATCCCGGCTGCCAGTTGGGAAATTTAGATTTTTCTTTTCAAATGAATTCAGGTAAGATTAATTTAGCTTATTAAATTAAACTGCTTTTGCATTAATGGTTAACAGATGAAAGAGACACCTTCATACTCCCTGCTCTAATTAATGTTTTCTACATTATATATATATATATATATATATATTTTTTATTTTTTATTATATCACCTTGCTGCAACCCATTTCCTGTTAATCAGAGTGATTACTTTTATGAGTCCGACTAACCTTCAGATAGCATTTCTATATGAATGGGTTGGAGAATTAGGAGATTTGGGGGCAGAGTCTCTTCTGGCCATGAATGACATACCTGTCCCTCAGCGTAGATAAGTGCTTTGGTGTAACTAGCAAAGCCCCCATGATCAGGCACCCCTGGCTTTTAAACGATAAGGGAGATCAGGCGCTGACTGGATTAATGTTATGCTCAAAACACAACGATGAATGATTAAGATAATAAATACAAATCCTTTTCCGCAGAATTTAACAGGTAAAAAGGGAGCTGTAACCTCCAAATGCACTTCACTATTGTCTTTAGAACATTAAAAACGTCAGTCATGGTTTGGCCTCAAGGTTACAAAGAATGTTTTCACTTGTAAATAGAAGTGACATTTCAAAACTCATTTAGAAATACTAACAGAATGATTTCATCTTCCTCTGGGTTTGTCTGTGGGCTTTTTAATTGAACCTCAATTTGCAGGTGATTAATTAGAGCTTCAATAAAGCTCAGTGCAATGGCATTAAAACCAATTTTTTCAACCAAATTTGTCCCAGTTTCAACCTCGACACCTGCGCATTATTATCGAATCAATGCATCTGAAACTAAATAATAGTGCACATATATAGAAAGAAATAGGGTTGTAGATTCTGTTACAAGATGGGGCATCTGCCACACATGGAACAGTGTCCAAATGTCCTGCTTGGCAGTCCGATGAGTGTTGCTGCATGTTAGCAGAGTTAGCATGTCAATGGTTGTCTGCTTGCAAGCAGGAGTCTGTTCCGCCCTGCCCCACTCTGTTCTCATCTCATAATCAATGACCTTTCTGCTTGAGGTGATGGACGAGGGAGAAATGCAGTGTAAGCACACTTGTTGTGCTCACCGTCTCCTCTCTAACTCCGTGCTTCCTCTAAGCTGAGCTCCTGAGGGTCAGTGACTTGCACTGCTTTCAGGGTCAGCAGCATACATTTATATGTGTGTTTACATGCATACATACTTTATATGCATGTTCAGTCTTTTGTGCGCTTCATCAGCTCCTTCTCACGTCCTCTGCTCTGCACGAGTTTCCGTCCTACGTTGTTACTGTGCAAAGTCCATGTGGTTGACGTTTGGTATCGTTGTTGTTGTCTTTGGTGTGTGTTTGTATGTGTGTCCTTTCTCCAGGCTAGAGTGAAGAATGAGTTCCTAGATTATAAGGATCTAGCTGCCCTACCAAAGGTCAAAGCCATATATGAGGTCCAGCAGCCAGACCTTTTACCCTCCTCATACCAGCCCTGCCACAGATACACGTCTGATGACAGACTAGACACTTACAGCTATGGGGAGGTACTGCTGCTACACACTCCAGGCTGAACCTAGCGTTGGTCTCACCAATGCCCTGTGTTCAGGGTTCAAGTTTTTCAGATGGAGCTTTGTTCATGAGAATTGATTATTTACAGCTCATTATTTACTATTTAATTTTCAATAAAAAAAAAAATGAAACACTTTGTAGTTTAACTAGTGAGTTAACTTTCCTTTTTTTTTGTCCAACAAGAAGGTGCATTGAAACCCGACCCTTCTCCGTCTATAAACGCATACATTGAGCTGTCAACCTACCATGACTACCTTCATTAATGTTGGACGTAGAATAAATAAAATCAAGATGACATAAGTTTTCGCTTGATTTGACTTTTAAAGCCTTGATTCTTTTCGAATGGTTAACAATTAAAAATTGACCAATTCTCATAATTTATGCATTTTTTTGTAGTGTTCCGCTGATTCCTATTAGTTCAAGGGAAATGTATCGAAACAAATGCACAATATTTAAAAACATTTTTTTTACATTGTTAATACACTAATTACGTTCTTGCTGTGAGTCAGATTGAAAAGAAAAATACCAATGTTGATCAAAAATCAGCAAAAATAGGAGCTTTAAGGAATGCACATTACATTCACCAAAACAAATAAAAATTAGCTTGTTTTTACGAGATAAGCTGTCTTGAATTTGTTTTTATTTGATGAATGTAATGTGCTTTTGTAATCCCTCGATTGGATTGAAAATGTTAAGTTAAACTTGATGGCACTCTTTACTTTACTTACTCTTTACAAACAACCGCTAAGATGCCCGTCGGTCATTCCAACCTCTCATGAGAAAGTGGCACCCTCTATAGTCGTGATTACCAATGAGAATGTTCCACCTGCGCAGAAGGGGTGTGGCTACGGCAGGAAGCAGACACAGAATAACCCTCGAATAACCTAGCAGATCGCATTATTTGAATTTAAACACATTAGAGTTTGTCTTTTGTAGGTCTAAAATGACCATTGTGTGACAGTACAGTAAAACTATTATAGCTGTTTTAAAGCAGAGTGTCTTGGAGTTTTCTGGTGATTTTCAACACCACTGTTAAATCTGTCTATGAGAAGGTTCATTAGCTAAGCTTAGCTTAGCACACAGACTGAAAACAGGGTTGTGCAAATGCTAAAAAGGTTTTCCCCTCAGTCCCTTTAAAAGACAGCCAAGTATGAAACATTTTAAACATGGAACCCATGGTTAAATTGAAATCTGACATTCTTATATTAAGCTCTGTCTATGAAAAAAACATATTTATATAGTTTTAATCGGCAGCTTAGTGAGGGTAATATTGATCTTTGATTTAATAACTTTTGACAGAAAGACAATAAGCATTAAGTGAGGGCTTTAAATTTGTCTTAATTTTGCAGAAATACATGTAGGATGAAAAAAAAGCATAGATGTATAGGGTCTTTCCTGTGATCCTGTCATAATAACTCATCTGTCTCTGATTCTGCAGTCACTTGGGACACTTTCTCCCTATTCTCAGGTAAGCTCCTCCTCCTCCACCTCTCAGCACAAGTTAAAACAAGTCAACTGTTATCATTGTGGCCTGTCAATAAGATATGTCTTGCTCTTCTTTCACCCCTATCTTGTCTCTATTTTGTTTCAAGGACTTTGACAGCCTGGATTTGAAGCAGCGTCGGTGCTCCAGTCCAGGTTTTATCGACTCACCAACGTACAGTCGTCAAGGCATGTCTCCCATCATGCCTCGCTCTCCGCAGCACTATGGCTACCCTGGTGAGTCGGATGCTCTTCATTTCGTTCTTTGTCCATAACAGGGTATGAACTACCCTCAAAAAAAGCACTGGGCACTACTAGAATACAAAGTGATACATTCTTTGTCTGCCTTTATGCCAAAGAGTGCATACAGGGTCCGCCTTGTCTGTAGTCCGAGCCCCCCCGTATGTAATGGTGATTATTCTGTACACATCTGTTCAAGAACCGCTGTACAGTATTCAGCAAAATTTCACATATGCTTTGTAATGGTCCTGAACGTTTTCATCTGAAAATGTGTTCGCATCATTTTTTCTTTTCACCTTTTTTTTAACAGTTTAATGCTTATTTTAAACGAGGTCATTTTCAGTCTTTCCGCAGATCTTCAAAAACAGTTGAATAGACTTAATTGAAATTTCACATTTGCTTTATCTTGAGGCCTTAAATGTTGTCATCTAATAGTTTGTTCCTTCAATTTGCTTGTTTCTTCACTTTAAGGCAAATTTGAAATTAGTTTAATTTGTTATTTTGCTCACATTCAGAGGGTTTATCCACACCTCCTTCAAAACACTGGACAGAACTCAACAAAATGTCATACCTACATGTAGGGTATGACAGATGTAGGGCTTCTAGAAGCTTTCTTTCTTCAGTTTGCTTATTTTTTATTACTTTTTTTATACCTTTTATTAAACTTTTTCCTTGTACAGAAACTTTTGCTTCTTCTTTTTTTTTAATGGTTATACTTTATTTAGGTAAATTAAATAAATCTTACTGATAACATTTTGGGGGGATTGATTATTTTCTCTCGATTTTCTGGCGCTTGCAGTTGTTTCCCCCTGTTTCTGGTCTTAATGCAAAAATGAGTGACACGGTTTTAGCTTCATTGACATGATAATGTTCTCAATCTATCTGTCTTTGCATAAGCTTTCCCAAAATGTCAAATTCTTCCTCTGAGAGAGCAGATTGTTGTCCCTTCCACTTGGATGGCATACCCACTCGTATAAATAACAAAAATGCCATCATAAAATATTAAAAATGAAAAAATTCACAGTCCTGGAGTAGAATGTCTTTCCCTCCACTTGAAAAAAAGTTGTTTTTCTATCTCACATTGCTGCTTTAGCTCTGTGGCTATCATTTAATCTAAATCTTACACATGTGCATTGACACTGTAAACGATGTCGTCACACAAGTGAAAAAGTTATCCGAGGCCTTTTTATGATTTGAACGGATGTTTCCCTCTGCATGGATGAGACTCCTGCTGAGGCCTTTCTTCGTGCTCATCTTTCCTTTGCTGTGATTGGCTGTGGCTGGCTGCAGGCTCTGAGAGTGGCAGGAGTTCACCTTATTATGGCCAAGAGGGGCGGTCAAGCACACCCACCACCATCCAGCCCCCTAAACATTTTCATGTACCAGGTAGGACTCCTCATCTCCTCATCGCACTGCTCATTATCTCATAGATGTTTCCGCTCCGGTGGGAAGGATTCATCCCTGCTGTGAATCATTCAGACGGGTCATTCTGAGCTCCATGGGAACGGGGTGTGTGTGTGGAAATGTTATGTCTATATCTTTATCTTCTTGTGCAAACATCTTCCTCCCTCCACCTCCTCCCCTTTTATCATCCCAACTCCTCTCTTCCTTTATTCCTCCACGCCTCAACTTTCCATCTCTTCTTCCTCTCCTCAGCCACAGGAGACCCCGACCTCTACAGGAAGCCTCCCATCTATAAGAGAGCGGGTACAGTGCAGTTAGCCGCTATTAGCCTACCTGTCCTCCTGTCGGTTTAGCCATGCTGTGCTTCAGTCCTCGGTTTTAGATGTGTTTACTCACTTATTGATGTTTTTCAACTGCTCCTTGTGATTTATTAGTATTGATTGTTCCGGTTACTCATATAAACTGGAGCCATAAATAACTAAACCTCATCAATTGAAGTGATTGACTCCATGCAATGAAAATGTGCAAAGGAGTTCAATTCTTTCCAGCAATGGTGAGCTTTAAAATAAGATCAGATAATTAGACCTGCTGAATTTTGAAGTTGCTTAATATAGTGTTTATTGTAGAGGAGCGCTTTATGCAAATATCATGGCCGATTCCTATTTCATAAATTCTGACCCGCTGATCCTGATTCTTTCTTTCTTGAATGTTTTAGACTATAATTAGCAGTTTTAAGATTTTTTAAAAGCTTTTTTAATGGAACATAAACATTGTATGTATATGTTTGTACAAACCATTTAGAATGAATATTTTTTTTCTCAACATTTTTCGGCTCTCAATATCACAGCCGCGATTAAGCACTAAAGGTTACCAGAGATTTTGAATACATTAAAATACAACTGAAAATGATACAGTTTATAATATTCCATCTATTCTAACAATTAAAAAAAAAAAAAAAAAACAGGTACAATAGATTTCTTTTACAAAAAGCTGCTAAATGCACCATATCACAGGAACTTATATTTATTTATTTTTAAAAGAATCTCAAAATGAAATTGGTACAAGATGCAGGGCAAGCATTTTTTTAAAACATACAACTAAAAGTATAGGGCTGTTTTTGTTTGTTTCCAAGAAACCTTTAAGTTGTTGTGGCTGTTAAATCAACTTGTAGCAACCCTTATGCATGGATTGACACAAGATTAAACAATTCTTGTAATGTAATGTTTGGTAAATATTAGTTGCTTGGTTGGGAGGAACTCAGATATTGCATCAAGTTTCTAAAACCAGCTGGTCATGCAAGAGTAGATTTGTCTTGTTGTTACTTTGGTCTTTCTTGGTTTTAAACTATAACAGTAAGTTTGTCACTTTCTTAACGTCTGGTTCAGACGACACAATTGTAGCCTGAATGAAACACGATGAGGTCGTTGCTGACAAATTCCTTCTTTCGGACCCAAATGTGGAGGCCATGTGAGACCATTGAGTCATGAAGCACGACAAAATGAACATCGCCGCATCGTCTACGACACTTCCCGACACCAGTTGTAACAGGCTAGCGTTTTAGAATTCTTTTCAAATTATTCCCGATCTGTCCGGAAGTTGACAAATAGGATGATACAGTGAAGGCAAACATGGCATCGAGTAAACGCCACAATGTCACCGGTTCTGGATGGAACGCCGATTAAGAACAGAGGTGTCAAACTCAATCGCAGCGGGGGCCAAAATTAAAGATGGGTAACACATCGCGGGCCGAAAACGGCCATTTTTAATCTGAGGTAGTATGACAATATTACTCTTATTTCATTATCTCATTTCATAGAATTCTGCAGAAACTAACGGAATAGAAAATACTCAAATTACTCATTAAATTCAAAATAGATCAGCATAACTAATTGTTATGTATCCCTCTCTATCAGCATAGTTTCACAGAATAATTTCCAATGAAAAAGTTTTTAGCATCTTACTATTTATCGTTTTTAAAAAAGATTAATCAACTCTGTCTCCTCCTGTTCTCCGTAGCGTCTCCTCTAAGGATTAGCAAATGTTTATCAGAGCGACTGGACAAACGCTGATGTCTGACTACAAATAGCAGGGAGAAGCGCTGGCGCGATTGATTGACGGGCCATCTGTTGCGGTGCATTCTGGGATTTGTAGTATCTGTGGTGTTTGCGCTAGATACCAATGGGCCAGTTATTATAAAAATGAAATATTGCGTCGCAGACCTTGAGTTTGATACATGGGATTAAGAGGAAAGGCTTGTTGAAATGTGTTGACAACATCCTTGCCTTTTCATCGTTTCATCAAAGGGCGTTGTTGGCAAGAACACAGACTGCTTCTCTAAATTGACCCGCCTCCTCATCGACATCACATCCCTTGACAGGGGGAATGATCAGGGTTAAACTTGTAGGCTTGCCAGCCTTCAGACCAAGACAGTGCCCAGATTTATGGCGCTGTCATCGTCTAATCTGATGGCATTTATCTTAAAAGGCCATCATTGGAGAAAAAAATATTGTGTGGTCATAATCAGGCTTAAGCATCTTATCTAGCTTCAGGAGTTTTCCTCATTATCTGATTAAAGGTTTTGTTCCTTAGTGGATTATTATTTGACCTTATAGGTATTATAAGTTGTGAGCATGGTGTTTTCTTCATTCACGGTGAAAAGGTTCCACGTTGTTAGGCTTCATCCTAGCTCATCCTCGTGTTGCTTATTCTGTAGCACGTGTGTTACTGGCATGGAATCGACCATACTTAGCCTGATCACCTGATCACCGGTCATAACTAAACAAATCTCCCGCTGCCATTCAATCAGTGCATCTCTAATTCAGTGTGCAGACTTTAATGTATGTCTGCTTGCTGGTCAAGGTTCCCTCAGATAAACAGTCTCTTTTCAACATGGTAGATTTCTTCTGGGATAGACCATGAATGAATTCACCAGAACGAATCAAGACAATGGAGCAAAGCACCATGGGAAATTGCCTTATATGTTTAAGGAGACTTTAGCTGTAGTTAAGAAGTGGTCAGTGTGTGATTTCAGCGGGTGTTACAGTACAGTACAGTGTGCATCCAGAACCCGCTGTTGTGCCTCGGCTATAGAAGACAAAGGGAGGATCTGAGAGGAGAATCTAATTTCTTATTTGAGGAGATTATCTACTCGCACATCAGTGTGTTTAACTCAAGTAGCTATTTTTTTTTACTTTTTTTCAAACGTAAACGCAACCGTCTGGATAGTATGCTTCAGTACGAACATTCATAAGAAAGGGATTCACAATCCTCTCGTCACAGGATGTTCAGTCAGAAGTCTGAAGATCTCTTGATGGAGGATGGTTCATCTTTTTCCTGCATGTCCTCCTGTACTGTGTGTGTTGGTATTTGTGCAGTAGTTGATAAACCTTGTCTACCTGTGCAAAGACACTTACACCTTTACATGTTCCTTTGCTATATTTATATTAATACATCACTGGCCGTGGTATTCCTATGCACGTAGAAATTCTTGCTTATGGCAGAGGAAGTAATCTCCGCATCTGCCTTAAAAGGCCCAAACTTTTAAGATTGCATTGTTTGGCTGTAGGCACACGTTTCAGTGCCAATCATATTGATCCTCTTCGAATGGAAACAGTTCTTGATTATTACTGTCTTTTCATACAGCATTAACAGGATTGATGTAAATCCTAAGACGCAACAGACACGATGTGTTTCTGTGTGCATCAACGGCCCGTTATGTCTTATTCAGTCCGCTATCTGTATAGAAACCGGGCAGTGTCAGATCGCCGTATGGGTAGCAAAGCACTCACATTGTCGAATCTCCCTCGGGGGCATTCCAATAATGTTTCCCTTTTTCTTTTCACCTCTTTTCTATCACATCCAATCACTTTTATTCACTTCCCTCCACCTTCTCCTCCGCTGACATGGCTGCTGTAAGTACCTCCCTCCTCTAGCTGTTCAAGTCACTGTTTGTAGATAGATTTATACATTTCCGCCTCATTGTGTGTGTTAACGATTTACGGTACAGTATTTTCACTGTTTGTCATTCCATTTGTATCTCCTCGGACTTCAATCTGTTGTCTGAGTCTCTGGTTGTGTGAGAGCAGCGTTTTTATCCCTGCTGCAAAGATGTAAATGTGTGTCATAGTTTTGGTGCTTCATGCGTATAGGAACCCAATGGATCATGCATAGGGGCTGACATGGTTAATGGCTAAGAGAATGAAGACCGATCTATATGACAATACAGTCCATGTTTCCCCTATTGACTTCCATGGACTGTTCTGTAGTGTAGAGTGACACATCATCGCCTCACACCACTTATGGAAGGACTGTGTGACTCCGGTTGCACAGTAACTGAACATGTGATGATGCTGGTTGTTTTCATGCCACTGGCCGAACTATTGATCTCCGACAGGAACTGTGGATATATTGTCTTGGATATGTATGTATGTATATATGTAGATCTGTGCTTTCTCTCTTTACATCTTGTGATGTTCATGAACATTTTCCTCTATAGCGCACTTGTACTGTCATTTTGGGAAATACACTTTTCTGCCGAGAGTCAGATGAGGAGATTGAAACCTCTATCATGTCTGCCTGTTCAGTATGAGGCTCCAGGCAGGAGTGAGTAAGCTTTGTTTAGCTTAAGCAATGAGAGCAAGCATATTATATCTTTTTAAATCCCTACCGGGCAAAGCGGTAAGACATGCTGTGAGGTTGCTAATTAACCAAATCTAACATTCTAGGAGGGCTTACAAGAGAGGAAGATGGAGACAGTTTGCACAACTTAGCATGTAGACTGAAGGTGTCAAAGCCAAGATACTTAGTGCACTATGTATTGTATAAAAGGTGCACAATAACTTCTATTAATTTTACCGTCACCATGAGGATGCTATGTAGCTTGTTAAACCTTTGACACACAGAAGGGAACCCTGTGAAACTGCAGCTTGTCGTTTATGCTCCCTCCAAAGAGGGTATATGGGGTAGGAGTGAAACCCTTCAAGGTGTACTCATCATAATGGGTTTCTTCAATTTTTTTTCGGGCTAATTTGTAACCATGGACTTATACTAAATATGTATGGAGTGAACCAGTTCCCAAATTTGTATATTCTCTATGTCAGAGGTCTCCAAACCATAAGATCCTCAATATGTTTTGAGGTTACAAAATATATCCTCTGCCAGTGGCTCTCAAACCTTTACTTCTCCTATGTCAGTGGTTCCCACGACTGTACATCTTCTCTGTCAGTGCTTCCCAGGCCTGTACATCTTCTATGTCAGTGGTTCCCACGACTGTACATCTTCTATGTCAGTGGTTCCCAGGCCTGTACATCTTCTATGTCAGGGGTTCCCACAACTGTACATCTTCTATGTCAGTGGTTCCCACGACTATACATCTTCTATGTCAGTGGTTCCCTTGACTGTACATCTTCTATGTCAGTGGTTCCCAGGCCTGTACATCTTCTATGTCAGTGGTTCCCACGACTGTACATCTTCTATGTCAGTGGTTCCCACGCCTGTACATCTTCTCTGTCAGTGGTTCCCAGGCCTGTACATCTTCTATGTCAGGGGTTCCCACGACTATACATCTTCTATGTCAGTGGTTCCCACGACTGTACATCTTCTATGTCAGTGGTTCCCACGCCTGTACATCTTCTATGTCAGTGGTTCCCACGACTGTACATCTTCTATGTCAGTGGTTTCCACGACTGTACATCTTCTATGTCAGTGGTTCCCACGACTGTACATCTTCTATGTCATTGGTTCCCACGTCTGTACATCTTCTATGTCAGTGGTTCCCAAACCTTTATATCTGCTCTGTGTATTGTTCCCAAATCTTTAGATCATCTTAGTCAGTGTCTCCCAAACTTTTGCCTCTTCTATGTAAGTGGTTCCCAATGGAATCAGCATCAAACCCAAAGTCCAATACTTTTACCAGAGGGACCATTACTTCTGGTTCCATCTGTTTTTCTTTCTCTTCTAACTTGATCCATTTTCTTCACAGACAATCATGTTGATGCAGCCACCAAAAGCAGGACCAGCGAGGATATCCTCAGATCCTCAAGACTGTCCACCTTCTCTCCTGAGCCATACACGCAGTCAGAGTCCGACTTCTACCCTTACAACAGTTCTCCTCAAGGTAAGAGACAGCCTAGAAGTTCAGTTACTTTTGTAACTCTATCATGTCATATTCATTCTCTCACCCACTCCATTATGGCACTACACTCTAACCTCTGCACTCATACCGGAAAATCTCCTATTCGTTTTCTCTCAGCCTACCGGATGCCTAGAAGACGCTTCTCCACAGGAGGAGATGAAGAGAGTTGGAGTCACGGTCTTCAAAGAGTAAGAGCTTCATTATTTTCTCCCTCTCTCTTTCCTCAACATCTGGTGGAAGAAAGCCACCTCCTCAGAAATACCCATAAATAATGCACCTCCTATCTTACGCTGCCTGAAATACCCTCCCTTAACTTGCATTTGCTGTTCGGTAAATTAGCTTTAGTTTTCCCTTTCAATTTATTTTCTGCCCCTTCTGCCTCTTTCTTTCCTCCAACTCAGATTGGGAGTGGCATTGGGAGGATGATCCTAAAGGAGGAGATGAAAGCCAGATCTGGTTCCTATGACAACGACCCCTGGGGCAGTGCGAGGAATTCTCGTAGTGGGAGCAAGGAAACACTGAACACTACGGGCTACGGCACCATGGCGTACAACAGCACTGTCAACGGATGTAAGGATCCACCCCGCCCCAAATGCATCTCGCTCTTTGTTTTCATTCGGTTTCTGCAAGTTCAAAAATGCCTACAACTCTGCCTTCATTCCATCTCTCTGCCCCTCCCATTGTCATCATATACTGTGTATCGCCAGAGGGGTTATTTATGAGCCCTAATATCTGCTGTCATTGAGTTTGGGGTGAGGGTTGCAAGGTCACGGATGCAAGTTGGAAAGGGTCATGGCTGCTGCAGGCGTAGCAGTTTATTGAGGTGGAAAGATGTTGAGATAACAGACCAGCTGCTACTGGAACAGTAGTTGGCCAGCAGCAGCAGCAGCAGCAGCAGCAGCAGCAGCAGCAGCAGCAGCAGCAGCAGCAGCAGCAGATGTGGTTAATATTGGTGTAGGGGAATTGATCAATTTAAGCAATTAAAGCTTTTGAATTCACCACACTTGGTGAATATACGTGCCTTAGCTCCAGGTGTGACTTTATCACATCTGAGTTGTTTCTAAGCTTCACCCTTCAGGCAGCATATTTGGAGGATTAGCACCAGATTTTCACACACCGATAGAGCCTCTTCTATTAACTTCCCTCACCCGTTTTTGTCTGCATCTCTTTCTCAAATTTACATACTTATTTTCTCTCCTCCCCTCCATCCAGATATGTCTCTCTGCTACTCTGCTCTGTTAATTCTTCATCTCTCCATCAATCCATCTATCTCTGTATCTCGCTCGCTCGCTCTCTCTCTCTCTCTTTCTCTCTCACAGCTGGTGTCCCATATCCTGGTTTATTTATGAACTGTAAGATCTCTCATTAAAGCTGCTTCTCTAATGGGAGGGAGTGCAACTGAATGGGAATCTGTTGGCTCTGGTTGAAAGGCAACAAAATCTTGTAACCAACCATTAGATAGAGGAGTAGTCAGTGTAGCTGCGTACGAAGCTCTTATATTTTGGATTTCACCCCTTCCTCACTGAACATATTCCTCTCTGGCCTCTATCTGCATTGATGTCACTCTGATGTTTTATCTTCCTCACAGACTTTTTTGACCAGGCGCGATCCTTTTCGTTACATTGATAACTAGATAGGCAGCCGTCCTCGTTGTAATCTCTGTAATAAGTTGTAATAATGTAGTAATTACACAAATAAAGGAAATAAGGATGTCCTGTTTCTTTTACAGCACCGAGATCTCAGTATAGTGCTGATAGTGGTGAGTTTATCATTTAATTTTATAGAAATATCCTAAAATAACTGACATGTAATCAGCACATTTTGTGGCTTCTAGCATAAGTAAATCATAGCTGGTGTGGGAAAAAGTATTTGATGTGATTCTGGTAATTGCAATAACATCAATATCTACCAATTGTCAGTTTTATGTGCAAACATCTGGAACTCTACAAATAGTTTGGTTAGTCATGAGCGCCATCTTCTGGCACTGATCCTGTCTGATTGTCCAAATTGCATGAAAATTGGAGATTTTAAGCAGATGTTGGCCTCCACTTAGATAATAGTTAACTAATACGACTTTATGTGTTTAGATTTTGTTTGCAAGTCTGCCTCGCTACCCGGATACGGACGCAACGGCATCCAGAGGGTGAGGCCACAGTGAACAAAGCAGTACACAGCATCAGTTGCTGCTTTTATTGTAGAGGCTTGATGCTCATACTTATTATCGTAAAAAATGCATCTGATGAATGGAATCAACGAGCCCGTCCACACACTAGAATAGAGTTTTAGTTACATATGTTTGAACATTAAATAACAGCTGTAACTGATTGCCCCTCTGTACACCTGCAGCCTCAGAGTGCCGACTGCTATCAGGTCAACTGGGGTAATAGAGGTAACTTTATTGAACCCCCATCAATACATTTAAGCAATTAATTCAATGCTAATTCTATTGTATTGAAATTATCTTCATTCTCTCTCCTCCCAGCTGAATACAAGGTAAAGCTGATTCATGATTGGAGGATTAAATGTTTGATTAAATTAATTAAGCCTGCATGTATATCGAATCATAGCTTTTTTTATTTATAATGAAGAGTCTGAGGTGTCATAAAGCATGAATGCTCCTAAATCTCATCTCCACGCAGATCTATCCCTATGAAGCACTCATTGTCACCACTAGAGGTCGCAACAGGCTCCCCAAAGATATAGACAGACCCAGGCTGGAGGTGAGTTATGAGTAGTCTGATAGGCCAACTGTGTTGGGAGAGTGTTTCTGGTTTCATTAACGTGTTCTGTTCATTGGTTATTTTAGGTTGAGCCCGCCTGAATCACATGCCTTTGTGTCTATGAACGGGCAGACCTACAATTATTGAATTTCCAGTGTCAGTAACATTGTACCTGTTAGTGAGATTGAAGAAGACAATTGTCATATGTACAGTAAAAAAACAGCGGTTTACTCCATGTTAATGGAGTTCTTGCGTAGCCAGTCTCCCTTCACACAAAACAATAATAAATAATTAGAATAAAAATGAAATGCAGATATAAAGACATAAGGTATTATTTCTGAAAATATTGCAAACAGACCTGAATAAAATTAAGGCGCACTTACAGATAGTGTGAATGATTATAGTGATAGTTTGAATGATTATATATAGTGTGAATATTTTTTCATATAGAAAAGGCTCTAACGGCATTATATTACAGTAACACCATGAAACAAAACAACCAACAAATCTGCTGAGAAAATGTTTAAAAACTGCTGCATCACATTGTATAGAAATACTACTAAGAACAAGTTTATTCCAAATTTCTTTTTTTTTTGCGGGATAGAACCAGGTGCACTTTATAAAAATTTAATTTTGGCAGCTAGAGGAATACTGGCTGCAAAATGCTACCCATGCCCACTTTGCCCACAAGGGGGAGTGATATGCATATACCACAACCTTCGGCTGTGATATATATATATATATATATATATTCATTAAAACTCTGTGCAAAGAACAACAAAACAAAACAAAACAAAACAAGTAAAAAAAAGGAAAATGCCTGCTATTTATCGAGCAATAAGAGATTTTCAGGCAGAAATATCCAAACATACCATAAATAAGCAGTAAATGATGCAAATTTACAAATGTTCGTGTGCTCAGTGGCAACATCTGGAGGAAAAGAAAAGCATAATACAGTAAAATAAACAAAAACAAGAAATATCAGGTACAATGTGATCATTATTCTTGTGTTCTCAGCGTCACCTGTCCTCAGAGGAGTTTGTTCAAGTGTTCGGGATGACCATGGAGGATTTTGACCGACTGGCTCTGTGGAAGAGGAATGAGCTCAAGAAACAGGCGCGACTGTTTTAAAGAGCAATGGACATCCGTTTAATACTGCCATTAGGAGAGGGAAGAGAGACAGGGGAATACTTTTATTCAGTTTCACTGCCATGGCTGAGAACCTGTTCAAGATCTCCTCACACGACGCACCAAATCGTGGAGAGCGTGGACCTCTAAGATTCGGAGGGAACGCCACAGAGACATCAATCACAGTGCAGCTGTAACAGTGTGTTGGAGTGATGAGTCAGCAATAGATACTGTAGTACAGTAGTGTTGTGTTTATCTTAAGTCTGACAGGTGGAGGAAGGCACGACGATGCCCCTATAAGGCCACACACGGGGATGTCCTCGACCCGCCGCTGTACTATAACACCAAGAAGGGTATTTTGGCTTTGCCTTATTTGTTATGCTCTCTAAGTTACGAGTGTGCAGCACCAGCAATCTGAATGAGTAGAATGTCGGTACAGTTTATCATTTATGACACTTTATCAGGGTGAATGGAGTGAGTGGGCATACAGCATCTCTTTGCTTTGTTTTTTTTATTTCACTTATTTCTGCTCTTTCACTTGAAATAGGGTGCCGCTCTAGTTTACATAGTTAAGTCAACCCACGGTCCGAAGTGGACACATTTTTTTTAATAATCCTGTGTGTGACCTGCATTGATTTGTATGCAAATGAAAACCAAAGTGGGAATGCAAAATACACAGATTAGCAGATTGCTTTCATGTAATGTTCTGGCTAATGAAGTAGTTGAAGGTCACCATGAAATGCAGATCATGGTGCTGCAGAGTGGTGACCTAAAAGAATGTGCAATGCAGTAATATTAGTTCAAATAGATAAAAGAAGCACAACTCAGTGCTCCATGATCTCCATCTCATTGCAATATTGTGATGACAGGATGTTTTTTTTTTTTAGACGAGGACAGTCATCATCCTTTTACAATCACTATTATTATTATTTATATTCTTTTTGAATGATGATCTAATAATTTTGTAGCTACAGATTATATCCACTCACGACAAAAAATGCTCCTGCAAGGTATTTAACACACTGACAAAGATCCAGGGTTATTTTTGATTTTATCACAAAAAATTAAATCTTGGAAAACAAAAAATCTCCGTCTCTGTTTGGTCCTGTTTGGAATAATTTCCTCTGAAAAATATGAACATTTAATGTGAAGAGGATCATGTCTTAATGATGAAGATGTAAATTGATTGAGTTTTCAAAAAGATGTCATGCCGCCTGAGAACTGATGGAGTTCCTTTAAATAGATATATTTATCTATCGTTCCTTGTGTAAATGAAGGTCATGACTAACAATCTGGCACAATGAAAAAAGGAGGTAAGTGTGAAGTTCTTGACCATTTCCAAACCAAGTTCAAGGCCCCTGATGTCAAACTGAAACACAGGAAATGTGACTAGCAGGCGGTGACAGCACTCCACACAGTGTGGCTGTCTCCATCGCCTGCCAAATGTAGTCCACGGCTTGGACCCCAGCTTTTACCTCTCAATGGTTTTACAAGTTTGTTCTTCCTGTTTCCTTTTCTTGTGCTAAAACTCCAAGGGCCTGATTTACTAAGATCCCAAATAGCAAGTGCTAAATGGTGTATGCATTCTAACAAATTGCACGTTTATTTTGCGTGAGGTTTGCGGGTGATATACGAAGAAAATTTTTACTGAATGACAGCAGGTGCAAACATGGTGGAGGTGGCACTATTTAAATGGTGAGGGTTGCATTTGTGACCGCTTTATGCCTTGGGAGAGTTTGGACGGAGAGCTGAGCGACAGCAAATACAAAATGAAATGTCATTTAATGGGACTTCAGGTTCGTGGAAAAGTCTAATAAAGTTATTGTAGAGCTACAGCAAAGAAATCTGAGTTTTAAAAAGTAAACGCGATATGGGAGATTGTCTGCTGTGAGAGACACAAGAAGAACTACGGATGAAATTAAAGGAAGATGAGAAAATGAGTAAAAATAACAAAAGTAAAAATAGCTTTTAATAAAACCTCGTTTAGTAAAACAGGTTGGAGGGTTGGAGGTGAAGGTTAGATCCGTGCACGTGCCACAGAGAGCGATCACTCGGCAGCGGTGGATCCGGTGATCAGGTTACTCTATTATTGCAGGTGCTATCAGGTTTGCAAGAGATTTTTACACACGAAAGCCTCTTCGCCCTTGATGCATTTCTTCATCGTTTCTCAGCCACTTCAAATTATAAATGCAATATGCACTCTTGAGAGCCAGTGTTGACTTTTTCCATTTAGGCTACTGTACAGACAAGGTAGCACGATAAACCAGCCACAATTTAAGAGGACGTTCTCCCTCTGGAGCTATAAAGGACTTTTTCCAGACCAATGTTAAAAATATTATTTTAATTTTCTGCTGCTTATAATAATAACAATAAATTAGTTTTTATCAACATCATAGTACGATTATTTATATGCATTTGAACCATCCCAGAGGTAGCAGCTAAAAAACACACAGAATTGTTAAAAGAGATATGCCTGAATTATACTCAATTTACCTTTAGTAATAAAATGTCAAGGCTTGGCATTGGGTGGGTCTCAGATCTCAGTGGAAAAGATGACCAAACAGATTCAAGTCGCACCAATTTAACTCTGCTGCCATTCTCAATGACGAATTTGTGAAAACTGAGATATTCAAGTATATATTCGGCCATGAACAAGACCAGGGATCGACAGAGGGCTTTGGACCAGGAACTTTATGTCTGCATCTCAGGATCTCCCGTGAGTATGAATCAACCATCCACCCAGGTTCAGGTTTCCCAGTGATAGTAAGTCACGTTTACCACCCTCTCTCCCTTTAGCCACTTTTTGCATGTGCAAAGGTTGGCCTGCAGAGGGATCCAGAGAATCAGTAATAATAAACAAATAAATGTATTTTAGACTGGGGTGAGATTTTGCAGACCTTTGTGACTGAAACCTGTTTAGAAACACTGCCCTGGCTTGCAGCGGACTGCAGATAGACACTAGGACCCAGCAGATAAATTACTGCGATGTATCTATTCTATCTTGCAAGTAGTGTCTCCACAAGCTCTCTCACACTCACTCTCCCACCCATGGACCTTCTGCAAACCTCATCTACTCTCACATGGACAGCATCACCGGCGGGATGGATCCCAAAGGCACCAAATGTAAGTTAACTCCTATACCAGCTGCAAAACAGTGTTGTAGCTTGCTAAAATGAATCTATATATTATACATGTTTCTTTTAATAGGTCATTTTTATGACTGTCACAACAGTGGCCCCCTGTCACCCACCCACTGTGTGTTTCCTTCCTCCTTCACCTCAAACTGCCCACACTTCATTGGGTTCAATGGGACTCCTGTTGGAATTGTGACTTCAAATCTCCACCCAAATGGCTCTATATTTGCTTTTTATACTATTATACCAAGTTTCTAATCTCTCTATGGGACAATCGGTTGTCTGAGAACACACACACACACACACACACACACACACACACACACACACACTCTACATTGCCATTCCTCCAAAGAAGACACAATGGTATTGCAAATCAAAATAACAAAAGCAACTCTCCCCCAAGCCGGTACTCTCTTCCCCAAATGTTCCTCTAAAGTTTGATTGTTGTTACAGAAAGTGAACCTCTCTCCTCCAGAGGCAAGTCAAATATCTGGATGTGGAAATGAGATATTTGGAGATCAGGGAGTGTGATATTTGAACCCCACCAGAAGAGAATGCTCTGCTCTGTAGTGCCTTTGGATATTTGAGTTAAAACAGTTAGAAATACAAAATGTGTTTCCGCTCCACAGGTTGTTGGGGTTGTTTTGTTTGTTTTGTTTGGGAGTGGCAGACGTCACCCCCTGCACAGTATCACATTTTTCCAAATTGTATGCACGAAAAAAACAAAATCCCTTTTGACCCTTGTGGACTACAAGGATTACCAGGGAGAGAGGTGTACACCAATTCACTTTTAGATCATTGTCAATCTACCAGTGAGAATCACCATAATCCCACGCCATGATTTTACCAAGACACTCAAGTCACGATATGTTAGTATTGTATATATATACTAACTATACTCTGTATTTTAAGACCATACATTGTCAATTATTGTGATTAATTACCCGCTTATGATCTCCATTCGTCACAATGAACTTGTGATGAATGGACATTAGGCGAGATAGAATGAAGAATGATGATGTGTGATAATTAGTCTATTAGAATGTATTGGGTAGGCAGGTATATCAGCCCCTTGGAGTCTGGATTCTGGTGGTTGTGGCTGATGGCTCTGCTGAGACTGATGAATAATAAGGCTCATGTATCTGTGAGAAATGTACAGAGATGGTAGCTTGAAGACGCACCTATCGGAGGCATGAAAGAGCAATGTGAAGGCAGAGACAGCAGCTGATGATGATAGACAAATGATGAAGGTGTGTCACCATCATTGCACGGATGTGGCTGCTTGAATGAGCGCAGATATATCAATGAAGCCCCCAACCCTGAGTCTGGGAATTGAATCCGAAAATATGTGAAAGGTCAGAATATTAGAGTGGTAACTGTGGCATGAGTGTGGAAAGGGACAGTCTTCCTGACTGAACTTTCGATGGATCTTCATTTAACGCAACTCTTTCTGCTGTAGAGATTAGATACAGCTGTTATGGTGAAAAAACATGGCAACAGAGACACATAGCTTCATCGAATATAACAAAAGCCCTTGTTTTCCAGCACATTGTGCTGGTGTAGGTAATTGCATAGGACGTAGGTGCTGACCTGTACTGTTTTACTGAATTTTGTATTGTAGTATTGTTGAGCTAGGCTTGTCCAATTTTTATTTGGTGTCACGAATTTAACGCTAGCTTGTTTTTGGCTGGTGTGGGTGTCAGCATCTAAAGAACTGAGGGAATGGTTCTCTGAAGGAAAACAGTTGATTGTCCTTTTGGTTTGGGGTGAGTTGTGGCCTCCAGCGAAGGACTAAAAGTATCTTCAGATGATCCCTCATGTTTGTAATATTATGTATTCTTTTGTGTCTCGTTCTCGGGTGATAGGAAAATGACGGTTTGTGGAGTAATCAGCTGTAATAGGGGTGTTTTTTTTGTATCAAGCATGTCAAGGTGGTTAGTTCATCTGATTGGAATGCCTCCAGGATTCCTCCGTCTGGAGGTTTTCCAGGCATGCCCAACTGTGAGGAGACCCCGGGGTCGACCCAAAATTTGTTGGAAATATCATATATTTCATCTTGAATGTGTCGGGATCGCTCTGGATGAGCTGGAGAAGGCCGCTGGAGAGAGAGGTACGTACGGAATGCTTCTTAGCCGGCTACCATTACGACCCAGCCCCCTTTAAGCAGATGAAAACGGATAGATGTTTGATTTGAATACAAACGACTCACAACTGTTTATTTTCTCAGATGCTTCCATGTTTGTTTTATCTACTTCCTTCTGCAACCTGACACCATCACCATGGTTGACCTCATGAGAACGGAACTCTTTGTTACCCCCTAGTGGACTGGTAAAGCAGTCGATTATATAATATCGTATCATAAATTTAAATTCCTATTCCCAATTCATGTTTCTAAATATAATTGTGTTTGTAATTGTAATAGTCACTTCTTCCTTTCTCCACCATATCTATCTATCTATCTATCTATCTATCTATCTATCTATCTATCTATCCTTTATCACCTGATAAATATAATAGCTTTGTGTGTAGACAAAGTTTTTAAAGGAGGAGGGGTCTATGACTCCTCTCCCATAACACAAACATGCACACACAACAGGGGGTGTTTTTCTTCACTGACTTTCTAACTGGGCTTTGTGTTTGTACAAACACCACAGGAGAAAGTAACCCCCGACAGCTGGTGGTCCCACGTCAATATTTGAAATATATAATGTAATTATATGCGTTTGAATCCCCTTATTGGCTTCTGATGAATTTGTTTTTCCTTGATAGGAATGGAAAAGGCATCAAGTAATGACATTAGTTAATTAAATGCCCCTAACAAGCTCCCAGATTCTCAGGTATCTCATTCCAATCAGGAATTATATCTGAATTTTTAAAAAAGGAAACCCAAACTGAAATACCCAAAGGAATTTACTTTGCATTCATTTGAGTTTGAAAAAAAAAAACACATTTTTCATGGAGCTGCAAATATTTTAATTCAATTTATCACTTTAGATTTGAAATTTTGACAGAAAGGCAAGTAGGAACTCAAGCATGCATTTGTTGAGTCGTTAATATTTCTGCTCTTAAGCTGCAAACGCTCCATTATGCACATCAGCTTCCCATCAGTATATAACGAGGTTTATCCTGTTTTAAAACACTTCTAACCCAATACTGATCACTGTATGCTCTTTGTTGAGGCATCTGGGACGTTTACAATGAGGCATTTTAATCTGATAATTCTGCAACTGACAGCCTAACTTTAAATGAATTTGGTTGTGGCTTTTGGAAATGAGGCCATGTCAGTTTATAGCAAGCATGCTTTTATTAAACACCAACATGGCGTTGCAGATATGGTGCCCTTTTGTTACCAGCAAAGGGAGCAAGACTGACCGACAATATTAGACCTGTCCTGTCACCCCGTTGGACAAGGGGACGCCGGATGAAGACACAGAGAAGGCTATCGTGACAGATTTCAGCGACACTAACTTTCTTTCCGAGTTTTGTATCCTTTCACAGTCGTACTGCTCATGAGACCAGAGGAAACAACAGAACCAGTTCCAGTTCATTACACTTGACAGTTACAGATGGGTTGAACAAACTGGGTTACTGGGTGGAAAACTGCCTTGGTTGCAATATAGGTTGAAAAACAGTCAAAAAGGTTTTAGCAGCATTGCAGGAAGATGGATAAAGTAATGAGCCACTTCCACCAGTGGGTTTATTTCTAAATCACAGCACCCTGGTTTCTTGGGGAGTGGTCCAGCTAGGATATTACAGTTTCTCAAAATGGGAATAAGGTCTTATCATAGATGGAGATATGATATTTAAATATGCAAATACAAAGAGGGAATACTCCAAAAACTGTTGTGGATGTAAAACATGTTGACTTGAAGATCGCTACATGCAGTTTGCTGCTTGGCTTCAGATTTAGAGCAGTGAAAGTCAACCTTAACAGAATATGTGCGGTATATAATCCAAAAAATGAACTAAAGGTCACCAAAAGTCACATTGAAATCTAAAGTAATTTAGTGTACAGTGCATGTTAAACGTTGTTAATTAATTTCGCATTGATCAGCGGATCAGCTAATCGTCTTATCATAACCAGTCCCTGTTTTCTTTATTTCCTCAGTTGACCTGTTTCTGTGCAGATATAAAGGTTGGTGAAGTTGCCGACAGGCAGGTATGAGCTTGAATCGTAGGAGCTTCTTATTATTCTCTATCCAATCCAGCTGGCTCAGCGGTGTAAAAAAACTTAAACAGTGAGAAGCTGTGCATCAGGTGGGCGTGAGCAGGGAGAGGCTGAATCCACAGAGATGCATTGCATTGGTGGGTTTGTCTCAAATTTTCGCCCAGCAGATACGATGAGTCATGTCCAAGGTCAGGATGTTTTGGATCATATGGAAACACTCATTGAGCAAACAGGGATCTGCTGTGGACTCCACGCTGCTCATGTAAGCACAGGTTTGCAGCCTGTGCATGAAATCCCTCCTCCATCCATCCGTACTTCCACTTTCTATGGAAATATGTATGAGGACAAACCTGTGCATTTGTCGGCGTGAATGGGCCTTTCATTTGTCTGCCTCACTCAAATATGTCGTTCAAATAGCCAACAATGATTGAGTGATGGTTTTTTGTAACAGAGAACCCTGTTTGAGAGGGAAAAGGATTATTAGAAGTTGAATTACAACATTGTGCAGCGTGGTCATGTCAGCAGGGCAAAGGAGCAAAATTAAAATGCATGTTTCTGTTGTCATCTAGCCAGTGGCTTGTGGGCTGTGTGTGTTTTACGCCACATTTGTCGTTATGGATGATGTCAACGTGACTCCATCCATCATGCATCAATTCTCCCGCTTATCCAGTATCAAGCAGCAGGGTATTAGCCCTATTATTCCTCTTACCAGCAACGCTCCCCAGCTCATACTGAGGGATACCGAAGTATTCTCCGACCAGATGAGGTATATCTGCCTCCTTGGCCTCTCTGACCAGGCCCAACTAACTTCTTTCCTCAGCTAGACGATTTCGTTTGTTCTTATGTTGGCATTGCGACGGGCACCCCAAACTATCTGATATAAGCTTCTTGCTGAAAACCTCTGGAATGGAAGACCTGAACATGGCTCCGTTCCCATGTTCCTATCCTCCCTGGGATATGTCTGCAGTTCCCCTGGAGGTGTGAGTTGAAGATCCAACAGACACCAGGCATTCTGTGTTCTCCCAAGCAGATTCAGGGCAACTGGGAAAAAGGATTGAGTCCACTCCATCTTCAGTTCTAGAAGAAGTTTTATTTGTCGAATAGAACCACTAGTTGATACTACTCCACCTCCTGCGGCAGCTCTGGTTCTTTCCTCAAAAGAGCAGAGATATTCCATGTCCATAGAACCAGTCAGCGATGCCATGAGTTTGCATACCCAGGTCCCCTACATGCAGGTGGTCAGCTCACAGGTCATGAAGTCTCTTCTGGCTGAGACTGGCCAAGCCTGATGGGCAAAGGCTTTTCCATCTGGTGCTTGCCACTAAATTCTCCTCAAAGGCTTGGCTTCAGAGGGTGTCCCTTTCTCTCTACTCTGAACAAGGTGTCATAACACCTATTCATCTGAGTCATCGGGGTCTCTTGGGACGTCTTCGCTTTGGGCGGCCAACAGCTCTCAGGATCACAGAGGCGCACAAACCTCACCCATCAGGTTATGGTGGCATTGGTTTCGGGGAAGGTAACTTGACTCGAAACTTTAAATCACTCTCAAAGGCAAGTCCAATGTTTTACAACCATACAACCAGACTTAGGGAAGAGTTTTTTTTCTGTTGCAAACATACATACAGAAATGTAGATATGCAACCATCATACATGAGCTGTAAATCATGGGTGATTGTGGACCAGCCCTCTCTGCAGTGGAATTCCCCCTCTTTAACCCTTGTGAACTGCAGACATCACTATTCATACAGCTCAGATGAATGTGGGTGTATGTGCACATGTGCATTGTCTGCAGACAACGGTCATTCTCTGCACAGCTGTTTATGTAGGAGATATGCTGCACGGCATTACAGTGAGGGAATAGAGAAGGTATATGACGGGGGGTGAGGAGTGAATCTGCCCGGGGTGTGAAATCGAGTCCAAACAGAGCTCACTGGGAAACTTTAGATTAATTACAGGTGCTTCTTAGAATAAAAGAGGCTTGGTTAGAAGGAGACTCACCTAACCTGTTATTTGCGTTGTAATATATTACTTGGTAATAACCATAATTGAGCGTAGACATATGATTAATGTTAATATGCAGTAGTAAAAATGTTTTTTATTTGTATTTGTTTTATTTTATTTGCCTCAAAGATAAATGCAGGTTTGCAATTCAAACAGAAAAACGTGCAGCTGGTACAGTCAACACGCGGTTGGGGTTTGCATATGTAAGAGAATCCCTGGATGATTGAAAATGTCATGTAATACATTTTATTTTTTATGTAGCACTTTTAAAAAAAGGTTTCCTTTAGAGGACATGATAAAAGAAATGGCAAAATTAGTAAAGCTATGTGAAAAATAATAAAATGAACAATAAAAAATTATGCAATCAATTAAACAGGGAATGTAAAGGAGGCACAAGAAGACACCAAAGGTTAGACCAAAACCCCAGTAAAAGTCGATTTATAAAAGTCTGTTTTTATAACAGATTTAGAAGAGGATAAGTAGCCAGTCTGATCTCCACAATGAGATTATTCCAGAGAGTGGGGGCACTGATCGAAGAGGTCTGGTCACCCTTTTAGCCCTCATGTCTATGGCGATGGTTTGGCGAAAAACTGATAGGTTTTCCTGTGGATTCTTAAAGAGTTCCATGTTTGTACAATAACATTGTGAAAATAATTTTTGTGCACATGCGACTGCAACAATGGGTAATATAAGTGTCAGGCCATTAGTAGGTGGTGTAACTTATCAAAGTCAACACCAATCTAAAGCTGAAAACATTACAGCCATATACCAAGTAGAGCAGTGTTTAAAATTCAATTTTTCCATCTTAGTAGTGACTGTGATGGGGCCGTTTTTAAATGATTTCTCTCTGGGGCCTGGCATCAACAGATTGTGTTTTCCAGGCTCCCAAAATGCCGTTTTCATGTGAGTGGAAGGCCAAACTGCAATTAAAAGTTCTGTTTATGCAAAAACTGGTTGAGAGAGGAATACAAATGCTCATAACTAACAGTAGAAGCTGTTACTGATTGAAAAGCGTGAAATTGTGTCGATGGAATCCCTATTAACGCAGAAACAAACTAACAAACAAAATATTCTGTGTAGCCTGATTCATACAACATTTATTCTACAGCAACTACATCAAATTAATATTCGATGAACCTTTAGCAATAATATATTTATTCTAAAATACATCCGCAGCAAAGATATGTAAACTGTATATTGATTCAAATAAAGACTAATAATTGGTTTTCAGGAATAATTCATGAACCCAATTATGAAAACACTCAACACCTGCAGAAAGTAGAGGGAATGTCAGATCATCCACAAGTGATGAGTCTCTGCACTGTGGAAAGATTCACTCAACAGTAAAAAACACAGTGTGTCCCAATTTCCTAGTGAACAAATGAAGACAGCGCTCGGTCAAAATCCCATTAAGACCAAAAATCCCAGACTGAGACAAAGCAGCTCCTTTACTCCTTTTTGTGAATGTATGACTGTGATTTTCTGTGTGTGTGCGTTTGCAGTGATGCGTGCGTGCGCGTGTGTGTGTCTGTGCATGCGTGTGTGTATATTACCGTTGTCTGTGCAACATCAGTGAGGCAGTGCCTCCACTTGCAGAATAGTATCTTTCTCACTGAGTGAATACTTTTCTGTGAGGGAGACATAGCATTGTGATGATCTCATCCGACTAAGGGCAGATTGGGGATCTCAATAATACTGAGTGCACTGTAGGGCCTTTGTCTGGCAGCAGACTGAGTCAAGCCCTCTGTGCCATCTCACATCTGAATAAAACACAAGGCAAGAGATGAAAAATGAGACAGAGGGAGGTCGGTTTGGCAGACCCCCAGGCCCTACATCATGTTCACTTCTGTTACCTTTGACCTGACTCCAGATAAAGAACTTCCCAGACACAGCTTTTGCTGCCTGACCAGTGTGGCTACCCCATGTTCAGACATCTTCTACCCTTAGATGGGTAGAAGATGGTTGGTTACTGAGAATATTGGCCGAATCCATAATGCATCAGGGAAAGAGTTTGCCACATCAGTCACAGAGCCAAGATGATCAGTTATTGATGTGGTGTTCGCAGACGAATTAGCTCGGACCCAATAGGCATAAAAGTAATGGATCAAAAGAGAATTTTGCATTGACATTTTTTTTAAGAGGAGGAATACAGTCTCATTATGATAAACTTTGTTTTTGTCACATCATTCATGTAATTCTGTTTTTTCTTAACATATCTCAATCAGGAGAGACAGAGAATGAAGAAAACAGAGAAGACAATTTACAGATTACTACAACGATTGCTAAAGCGTGGCCCACGAAAATTTTATGGAGATATATAGAGATTTGGCTCACTGAAAGTGAGACTCTCGTGTTCTCGTGACCTTTCATCCACAGCCAAAGCAGGAGAAGGTTAAGAATGTCTGTGGCAGAGGCTGATTAAGATGCTACTGAGGTGGCGAGGATCATCAACAAATGAATCCTCAGAACGCTCCGTTTTCACCTTCTTTACTTCTCAAAAGCGACACACCCTCATACTCCATGTTTGTTAGAAACCCTGCCATTATTTGAGATTATACTTCTATCCAAGCTGGCCATCATGGGAATAACGTGTGATCTGATCCCAGGTCTAAGCTTGCAAAAACAATGTCAAAGCTCAGTGAAATAGGGGAGTGGCTGTCATAGAAGAGAATGAGCAGCGCTAACATAAAACAGTGGATTTTGACGCTCTCCCCCTCTCTCTCTCTCTCTCTCTCTCTCTCTCTCTCTCTCTCTCTCTCTCTCTCTCTCTCAATTCTCTCTCTCTCAAACACACACACACACACATCTGAGATATCAGCTCTCTGCTTTCACCACAGCCTCCTAGATTACTGCAGTGAAGATATGGGTAACTGTGTGTGAGCGTGTGCGTGCGTGTGTGTGTGTGTGTGTATGTGGACATCAAAAGCTTCTGTGCTTCACTGCTGCCCTTCAGAAGCCAGTTAATGCTTAAACAGGTGAGAGGGAGTGCTCTTACCCCATAATTCTTCACTCAATCACCATGAGACATCCCGGCTGCCTAAGAAGCCTAATGGCTCCTGGTTTTCTCTCAGGCTCATTAGGGGGAACTCATTATAGGAAGTAAGGATGCTCCTTGGAGCTAGGAATTGTTCGACACTGACCACGGGATACACACACAACACCTTGAAATTATGTCCATAAATATTTGCAGAGAGAGCAGGAAATTATTCTAAGCCTTTGTTACTGCAGGCAGATTGAAATGAAGGTGTTAGGTTTAGAAGTGGTTGTGTTGTTGAAAACGACTAAACATTTCAGGCTGTGTGATATGGGCACAAACGCAAAGGCTTTACAGGATGTGTAGGGATTGGTTGAATTTAGGTTGATTGTTGCAGACCCTCCTGGAAGCATCAGTTTCCTCTGAAGTTTAAAATAACTTAAAGGGAAACCATACTAACTAATTTCCAACATAGGCTCCAGAGAAGACTCTGGTCATGAACAAATTAGTAAAGTAAGTTCTAAGAGTTCTATTGGAAATTCCGTTCAATGAATTTCAAATCAGCGTCTTCCCAGCATGAGTTGATTTTGGGGCGCAGTAGGAGGCACAGTTTCCTCAGAGCAAGCAGGTTCCGGTTTCAAGTCCACCTCTGCCCTTGGGGCCTGTGTGTGTGGTTTGCATGTTATCCTCATGGTTTGGTTCTCTCTGGGTTCACTGACTACCTCCCACAGTCCAAAAACCTTAAATATAGGTGATTTCCTGACTCTAAATTGTCTGTAGGAGTGAGTGTGAGTAGTTGACGGATGTGTGAGGGCATGATAGAAACCTGTATGGGCTTATATTAAAAACCAGTGGCGGGCCGGGGGATTTCCACCTGGGCCTTCAGTGCTTTATTCCTACAATTATGCTACCCTCAAAAACCTCACAGTGACATCGCAGATACATGCTGCTGTAGTAGTACATAACAAGCACATATTCAAAGAGACAACAACATTTATCTAGTGAATTAAAGTAGTTAAGACGAGGTTCAACTTGATCACACAATCACCAAGAACGAAACAATAGATTGAACAGCGTTTCCACTGGCATAAGGTACATGCCTTCAGGCGTACTGGCACTGATGGACCACTGATTCTGGACCTCATTCACCTCACAACATGAGCAAACATCTACAATAAGCATAATCAACAGCTATTTAAGATAATTAAAAATTAGACTTGACAAATCTTTGCGCATCTGAAGCTATCAAGTCTCTGTTTGAAAGAAAGGAGGACACCGGTACGTATCAGTTCCATTGTAACTTTCTTCTCCATGTGACATAGAGGCCAGTGCCGACAGGCTGTCAAGTCCCCTTTCTCCAATGAGTTTTAAGTTGTTGAATATGAATGCTCCTCCGGCGCTGGAGCAACAGATGAAAATTGGTGCCTTCCTGACACGTGATACTGACGCCAGCCTTAGAGCCCGCCTTCCCAGCTGTTGGGCCCTGCTAGCATACCCTAGCTTGTGAAAGGACACGCCCTAAATGACAAATTCGAAATCTGGCTGGTTGAAAAATAGGACAATCAACAAAGTCATCCCGTGTATTTCAACTGCAGAGAGAATCACTCTGGAAGCTGCTTGTCCCACGCAGATGTTTCACCATGACCGGGCAGTGCAGAAATCTGATTGGATGAAACAAAGCTTACTTATATGAACTATCACTGGAAGCAACCAATGGGGGAGAAGCAATAGAATGAATGAAACGGATGGGAACAAATTATTCAAATACATGCAGTCTCAATTAGAATGTTTATTGAATCATGATTTTTTTTTTCATTATTATCTGACAATGTCAGGGTCAGCAGAGAAGGTATTGCTGGCCCTGACGGTCCACCACAATCCAACATAAAAAAAACTTACAGCTGGGATTGGTTCCATCACCTCTGCAAACCTGAACAGGACAGGCAGTTACAGAAAAGGAATGAATGAGTAGTTGAATGAATGTATTTCTGAATCCTCATCAGGCACCATATTTGTTTCCACAGAAAGTTTTTATAAAATACATTCATTGATGCTCAACATGCCAATGTTTGGTGTCATTTTTGTTATCCAACATCACTTCTATGGTCTTTCTGTTATTTCTTAACTTTAACATTCTGTCTTACCAAAGTGAACCCAAAAGCATGCAGGGTGAGGGAAACACATAGGTTTTAGGGTAAAGGTTCAAATCTGATGATATGATCTCAGGTTCCAGAAGGTTAAATATGCTGGAAAAAAAATAATCTATCTAGCAATATCCAACCCAATGAAAACAGTTACTACATTGACCATTTGATCCGATGATACAGATCCAACATTTTAATGGGTTCTGCCTCTGCCTGAATGCAACCATGATAGTTCCATCATGTTTCTGCGGACAGACAAACAAACCAAGCAAGGGAGAATGAAAACAACCCAATCGGAACTATTGAGCACATACATCGTTTCATGTTTAAGTCATACTTATTTTCAAAACTGACCTTCAGCCTGTTTCATTAATGAGCTTCTGGATTATTGCCATGGTTTGTGCATTAACTGTATTTGTGAGGACTCTTCTGAGTATCAGAATATGGGATACTACGTACTGTAACCTCAAGCATCTTCCCATGTACAATAAAACCACGGGGAGTAACATGTCTTTCCTCTCTCCACGTTATTTGTGTATCTTTACGACTGCTTCTAACCAAATAAGCTTTTCCACATGCTCCGCTCACCTGCTGCTAGACTCCAGCATGTTTGTTGGTGTTTGAATTGCATATGCATCAGGGATGTGCGGAAAAGGGGTCACAACGAAAATAAAAAAACAAAAAAAGATCAAATAAAATCAGTATTAATATCTGTCTACTGATATTTGCTAGAAATGTAATTTCTGATATGAGCTGATCCTCATCTCAGATTGCGTTCAAATCAATGTTGTGTTTGTAGACACTTTTATGATATGTCCCCACTTTCCATAAAATAGGTAAGTATTTCACGTATGTGAACATTACCTCTACCACATTGAAGGGGGGCGTGCTGAGCCCACGGGTTTATGCTTGTTCTGCTGATGCACTTCTTCTACGCAGAGACAAACTCAGAGTCAAGTTCACTACAGTAGTCCATTTTTTTTTTTTTAAGTATTGATCTGACTGCAAAAATTGCAAATCCACCCCAGGAAAATCGATTAATCATAAAATTTTAAAAATGAACTTATAATGTTGTCTATATTTTATTTAATCTTTTTCTTTTGTTTCTAATTGAACATTTTTTGAAAACAAAAAATTACGAGGAGTTATAATAAACTTTATGTTTTACAGAAAATACCACATTAACATTTAACTTTTTTCTTTTTTAAGTTCTGTAGTTTTTTTTTTTCAAAAAATGGATTGAACATATAATTTTGTCTCTTACTGTATGAATTGAAAAATTGCGATAGCAAACGAAGGTGCAGAGCGATACAAATTTAACGTTCTTCTTTGGCTAAATATGTACCTTACATATGTGTGTGTAGAAAATTCAAATATGAGATATGAAACACAAAGAGTAGTCGGTGTGCAAACGGGCAATTAAATGTTGAATTGAAGTGACTCTACTGGTTTCATATATTTGTAAATCTGATTCTAAAAGGGTCAGTACCTCACCTGCCACCAACCTCAGCCCCCATCACTGATATACATGTATTTTGTATGTTATTTACGATACCTCTTTGTTCAAAAATGTCCACCCACACACTAATTGTGCTCGTCAAGGCCATGAGAAAGGAATTCTCCCCCACAAGTGCAGACTACCTGCAGCAGCTAAATTAAGGTTGGTAATAGTGGCATATTTAAGACTTCCATTATTTTCCCATCCCTTTGAAATGAAGTATAGAGGCAGGCGCATTAAATTCTATCTAGCGCAGTATCTAGACAGCACATTGAGAATATGTCACTAGAGACGATATTGTAAAAACGGGAAAGTCAGCTGACAGGAAGAGGAAACAGAAGGCCGGAGATGATAAATTATGTCATCAGCAGAAGAGAGGAAGTCCACCTCTATAGGGGGCCTTCGATGCGTCCCCATACAGTGGGTCAGCCCATTTATGAATGTGGGACAGGAAAATCGTTTTGTTGGCAGCTTGTGGAGAGAAATCAGAATCAGTCTCATTGAGTTATCTTATCGGAGCCAACATGAGTATCTGTAAATATCTGCCTTGAAAAGTCTTTATGCCACCTGCCCCTCTGGGACTCTACTCTATTCTTGCTGTTCATGATGTTTTAATGGTGACCATCCATTTGCTGTTTTTCCTGGCACTCACGTAGGGCTGCTTCAGATGTTCTTCCCATATGCATTAGTCACATTGCAGGAGACACAGTTGCAAAACGACAGAAACATATTAAATGACTCCTTTGAACACCAAATGTACATAGTACTTATAAATGTATTGTAAAGCTGTAAAGATTAAGACATTAGTTTGGTTTTTTTTCCAGAAACCTGTCCTTCTATCGCAAGCGCAGTACATGAAACTCACAGTGGAGGGGTAGCAGAAGCTTCAACCAGCTTTTGTAGAAATAGGACGAAGATTTCCTCAAACTGAAACTGTTGTAGAAATAATTTCACAACATTATTAAGATGGACATCAGGGGCCTATGTGCAACAAACATGACTTTATTGGACATTAGCAGCATCCAGCTAACTAAACTTAGCAAAATTCATTTTACAGAAAGCTTGATTGCTATACTTCACGGTGTTAATTTCGTTCTCTTTGATCTAATTATTGACTGACTGTACAGTTCACTCAAAACTACAGAGTTGTGTCAAAGACCAGTTGTATATTACTGACATTAGGGGAGCTTTAACTCTAAAGGTTTTTGGGCAATCATTTCCGGACCATTGATCTGATTTTGTCTAAGTTTGGTGCATATGAATAATCTCGAGGAGATTTATATTGTGTATATTATATTGTAATCTTATAACTCATATTTTACTCTTTTCGGGGAGTTTTATTTTACTAAAAAATACTAAGCACATAACAACAAAGGGGACTGGGTGATTTTCGGGGATATACCCTAGCATAGGTCTAGTTTGGAGTTATACCCCGCTAAAATGAGAACAAGCTAATACATATATATGTTAGATAAATTATGTTTGAGGACAATAGACACAAGTCAAACAGCAAAAAAAAATACAATCAGGTCACAGATACAGTCATCATTTTTCATTTGAAGAATTTGTGTTTTATAAGCCAGTGAGCCAGGATTTTAAGTGTGTAAAACATCACACTTAAAATCCGTTTCCAGCCTCTTAAGGCTGATGGGACACTTGAGTACAAGAAGACAACACTAGATAACTGATCTGTATCATCTAGTGGCTCGCCCAGTGAGCCACTCCTGCCTGTGCTGATGGTTCTAGAGATATGGGTTTGTGAATGTCCAGGCATGTTTTGTGCCAGGGAGTGGAGAATCATCAGACCTGGAAAATGCCTGGAATCTAAGGTAGAGTGGGCGGGAGGAGATTTCATCATGATAGGGCACAGGCTGGTGAGGGAAGAAATGGCAAAGCTATTAAGAAAAACCTCAAGCACATCTGGCCATCTGGTTTACTTCACCTTTGTTAACACGGATGCTATAAAACACACACCTCAGTGATGCACACGGAACAAATGGTTGTGTTGAGTTTGTGGGTTTTCAACTACAACCACATGTTATCATCAATTTTTCATCATTGCTACATTTCAGCACTTTTCTGTAAATATCCACGCTCCACCTTTGATGACTGCGTCGGGTTTTGGTATGAAAATAAGGCCTCACATGGCATGAAGATAACATTCACCCCCTTCTGTCTCTATCTCTCTCCTGTGACTCCCTTTGGAAGAGATAAGATTCTACTGTTTCTACAAAAAAAAAGCTGCTTCTCTGCTCCTATCAAAAGTTGCTAGGTCATATTGTTCAGCGGAACTTGGAAATAGGCCAAAATCAGACTCCCACACAAAGAATTCAACCTGCAGCAATCTTTCATATTGGATCAGGTTGGAAAATGGTTACATATCAAATGTGTCCAAAGAGAGGCTTCCGAGAAAACCCCCAGTTTTCATTAGATACTGATCTCTCGTTGAGAGCCGGATGGTAGTTGGTTAGACTTTAACTCTTGTATGTTTTGTGCGGTGCACCTCATTACTGTTTCTTAATGCTAATCTGGATCTGTTTCCTAGATTCAAAACACATTAGGTGTCAGATAGGGGGTTATGTGCTCTTTATGGCATGGTGAGGTCTTCTATTCCTGTCATCCACAATCCTGTGTGAGTTCACAGCTTTAGAGAGGAGTGCAGAGGTTGCTTTCAGTCACATTAGGATGTTATGGTGCATTTCATCTCTCTCTCTCTCTCCCTCTCTCTCCCCCTCCCTTGCATGTGTGCCTGCGGCTGTGGCTGTACGAGGTGGTCTTCAACACACCTGTATCCAATCTTCTACCAAGCATTGCGTTATATAACCCTGCTTGCTATCTCCACTCTGCGCCAGATCACCCATCGAACCTTATGCTGGATCTTACTGTAGGTGGGTTTACATGGACAGCCTAATTCCGATTAGATTTCAGAAAAGATACTAATCGGAAAGAAAATGCTGCATGTAAACACCCTTTTCCGAATGGAAAGAACCTTTCCGAATTAGATTTCATTAATTTGCAAGGAGGTAGTCAAAATCCTTTCGGAAAGCCTTTCCGATAGCCAGTCGCTGCTGTATCGGAAAGGCTTTCTGTTTGAGTTGTATCTGCGAATGCCCGGCGTCATGACGTAATGCTCTGCTAAGTTTTTTTCAGCACCGCGACGCATTTTAAATACAGCAACTTCAAAACAGTACCGGTCTGCATCGGAGAGTGATTTATTCATCGCAACTTAGAAATATTTTAACATTTTTGGACGGTTAGATGGGCCAAAAGTCAATTTCACGCACGTCCACTTTGATATATATTTCTTCTGGGACTTACCGCCACCTTATGAAAAGGAATGTGGATCGTCTGCGTGAAAGCGTTTCAAATAAGGTGAGTCGAAGCATGTAAACACCGGATCGGAAAAGATCACGAGTCATGTAAGGACTTCACTACTCCAAATATTGGCTATTGCTGCCTTAGTTCCTTCGATGTTAATTTAGGGCCGAGCTGGGGTTACATTGGGCTGAACAGAGTGGCTGAAGTGGAATGCACCTGAGACAAGCAGCTACAGAATTTTGGAGAGATACTCTGAGAGCTTGTTGGACCTTTCTGTAGATTTAGAGGCTGGTTATAACTCAGACATTATTGGATAAATCTGCATGAATCTTTCCTAAAACTTGGGTACTGTCGGGCCTTGGTCTGCGCTCTCAGAGTGCTTTCTCTAGTTATTCTTGTTTTTCTCCAGATGTTTCAGACTACTCAGTGTACAGACCTCTCAACCTCTCCATCCATGTCAGAATCGTCTACCATCCTTCACCAGCCTGCCTCCTGACTTGATTACAATAAATTATATTAACATTTCCCGAGTCTGAGTTTTGGCAGTCCATAGTGTGTAAATTCCCAACAGTATGATCTCTGTGCATTAGGAACCCAGCAAACTAAGATTCAGTAAAAAAGGCATCGCGCTGGCTAAGGCATTATGCTTGGAAAACCATGCAAGCTCTCGAGTTCCCCATGGAAACACAACCAGCAAATAATCAACAGCTAGCTCAACTAGTAGCTATTGTTCACTGTTATTCCAGATTTCTCTGTCTCCTGAGCAACCTCCTCCTTAAACACCATCTCCTCCTTGCTCTCCCATCAGCTATGCAAAAATGCCCAATCCAGAGCTCCAGAGCCAGATCTTCCTGGAGTCTCCAAACATGACCCACAAGCTGTTTTTGTTTTTTTATGGTGAAACTCTTCCGGCAGATGATTGAGCAACAAAGGTCTTAGCAGGCAAATTTGATCAGAGCAGGGCTTACTGCTTCGACCTTCTAATATCCATTCAACCTCATCTTTTCACCAAATTCTCTATACAATGATGATAGCCATGTTTCACCAAAATCTATTTCTTCGACTTAACTTTATTGTCCTGCTCCAGTGTTTAGTTGAGTACAGTTTGAGTCACTATTTACTCGCTACTTCACTAAGGCCAGTACCTTTTTATAAGGTACTGTACAGCACACCAGTTGGCAAAAATACTCAAGACAGCTTTTAGTATGTTGCTGGCAAACAAACTTCTTTCTGCTTTGAACCGCTCAACTTTATTGACAATTATCAAATGCAACAATGGGCGAACGGGCTGTACATTATGAGAACCTACGTGACGATCGGACAGTACAGTGTGAGCACATCAATTGTCAGCTTCCGCAAACGATTCATTTGTACAGTGTGCGTTGAAATAGCCAATACTTTAAAATTATATAGTTCATGCCCATTTTAAGGGGTCAGGCCTAGAGCCTTGGGGGACACCACATGTCCAAGCAGTCACCGGGGAGCAGGAGGCAATAACCATGTCTATAGAGAAAGTCAATTTCGCTAAGTAGGATTTTCATTAGATATCAAAGCATGTGAAATAATTCAATAATTTCTTTCTTGGCGAGTGTTATATTTATATGAAGGGTTATATGTATTCCCATCAAAAATAGGTATGGACAGCGAAAAAACCCATATTTAGGAGAATGTGAGAATTTTGTCATCTTTTTTTATAGAGGAGGTTGTGGAATTGTGTATCTGTGGGTGCTTCTGGGTTTGTTTGTGCAGCATGAGTGTATGTGTGGGAGATTGAAGACAGCATGTTGTGTCGCGTTGAGCCTGCCTCGAGGCAACAGTCATCCACGTCTAACTCTGAATAGTCTCAACTTGCCTATGCCTCATCTACGAAGCCTTTGCTCAATCTCTGCAGTGTCTATAACGTTCAATAAAAGATGTTGAGAATTCCACTCGCAGCAGCAGCATCTCAACGGGGAAGATTTTACTGGTGTTTTTTGCACTCAGTTAGGGACTGTGTTGAATATACTCCAATGTAAAACAATGTAATCCCTAACTGTCTCTAGTATGCTAGTGGGTGCACTGGCGTCTTCTGAATGGTAGAGATCAAATTCCAAAAGTTAAACATTAATAAAGCACTGAGGAAAAGAATTTGGAGGAATAAAGAATGTCAGTTAGCTATTGGTCAACGTGTGTGTGTGTGTTTACACAGTGTGCCTTTTCCCAGGTGTTATACGATCCCTAGGATCAGCAGAAGGGGATCTAGTAGAGCTACACACACACACACACACACATCAGGACAAACAGAACACCACCACCCCCGCCTCCAAACCCCCTTAAAAGAAAAGAGAGGAGGGGAGGCTGGTGGGAGGGAGGTATGGAGAGAGATAACAGAACAGAGGGAGGATGGGAGAGGTAGAGGACGTGTGAATGCAGCAGTAGGCAGTAGACTGTACCTCACCTCCACTACAAAGACTTCACAGGGAGGCTTTGACCGAGGAATACTCATATATGAAAGAGCAGGTTTGTTAACCCTTGAGGATGGTGGGACTCTCATCCACAGCTGTAGAGGGTAAGTGGTGATAGAAAGTTATTCAGTTATTTACTGTGTTAGCACAGCAGGTATTTAGAGCTAAACAATGTGGAAGGATTTATTAAGATATGTAAGTATGGTGGAACAAGGTAACGTTGTTTCAGGTGCTGTAAACAGGGGATTGAATAAGAGCCGTCGGATGATTTTTACTTCACGCCTTCAGCATAATTCATCATCTTAGTGAAAGAAATGCACTAATGTTGGAATGTTGAGAAAGCAATTGTGCGAAAAAACGGCCTGGACAGTCCAGCCTCAAGAGTTGCTGCTCTAGGAGGAAATTTGGCAGTATGTGGACATGCTGGGAAATTTGTCACTATGCAGACATGCTGGGAAATTTGTCACTATGTGGACATGCTGGGAAGATATTTCTGTCATGTGTGGCATGATAAGTAAGATCAAGAAAGATGAAAAGAAAGAGATGAAAAAAAAATTGCACTGGATTGAGGTGACATCATTCTTCATATTAGGGTTTTGCTGGACATGTTAGCACAGGTGCTCAGATTGCTGACATTATTCATCCCCTCTACCCCAACCCCCCCACCCCACCCCACCCCACCCCTCGTCCCTCAATCCCTCTTAGAGTTTGTATAGATAGTCTGCTAATGCCAGCCTCTCTCAAAGGTCATGAGTCTGCGCCGTTAAATAAACCTCTCTCTCTCTCTGTTTCCCGGTACGTCCACACAAACACACTGCAGAGTCCTGCGCTCTTAACAAAGTGAGGAATTTGTTTCGTGTTTTAACAGCAATTGTCAGACCAGTGCGAAGAAGTAAAGTCTATACAAAGCTTTGAATGACTTCACACATTCCTGTGGGGCATGGTGCACCACCTGCACCCATCTTTTCTTCTAACTTCTCTGCATGACAGATTCTGAAAAGGATGGTTTGTCTGCCTTATATTTGTGAAAACATTCACCGTGATGTGGCATCAGTCATATCATAATAATCAACCCATTTTTATGAAGCATTTCTATCTTATGTGAGTTTATGTGTAGTTTCCACTCAGATGATATGCTCGGTGGAGTTTCATTGGCTTCTCAGGACATCAGACCCTCACACTCGGATCAACAGCTACAGCAGAGACATAATGCGCTGTGCTAGATTTGTGTGCAGTGTGGTGTTGATTATCAAGGCATGACTGAGCATATAAGGGTGGTCTTACGCACCTCACATGCCAGATACTATGCTGCAATCCCTCTTTGCTCTATTTGGCAGGAACAGAATAGCACTACAACTTCCAACTGGATAATCATCTCTTTGGAGAGCGGCTCTGACCCACTTCACGCTCTCTCTCCTTGAAAGTGATTCTTCCATTTCTTGGCTTGTGTTCGATTTAAATGCTGAGTGGAGTAAATTTATATTTCTCTTTGACGTGAATGAGTCATGCTCTGGATAAGGTTCCACTCGGTTAGGGGAAGCCCAGTGGTGTGCGAGAGCCAGAATCTAAACAGCTGGAACCTCTGGCAGAAACAACGCCACTCGCCAGGCAAAAACATTCTCCTCGATTTCCTCCCATTCCCTGCCCTTATTTCCCCAGAGAGAATCAAATCTTAATGAAGACATATTCCTGGTCCCTGCATGAATTATTTCCTCATGTCCTCCAAGTTTCATTACAATAGGAGGAAACCACACGAGTGGAGATGACAAACCCAGCCTGGCAGCCACACAC
The DNA here is from genome assembly GCA_009660295.1 of Lophius piscatorius. Lineage (NCBI taxonomy): Eukaryota > Metazoa > Chordata > Actinopteri > Lophiiformes > Lophiidae > Lophius > Lophius piscatorius. Next base: position 111,055 of record VRLP01000808.1, on the reverse strand, counting down.
CTATAGCGTAGGTGTTTCAGGGTATTGTTAAGCCCACAGGAAGACCCGCCTCTAGAAAGTATGTCTGCTTTTAAGGCGGGGGATAAGCTTTAAATTTAGGACACTCATCATTGACAAACACTAGATACATCTTCAACTTTCCGGTTGTCACTGGCAATTAAAACGCGACTGCAATGTCAGAGAGACGTATGTTTAAATCCACACACACACATAAAGGAGGTTGGCTTGTGTGCCAACTCAGGTACACAAAACTTCACATTCGGCATGCCTCATTAAACACACATCATACTTGACTTCTTGTGAGTCTTACATTTTTTGTGCATGTTTGCTTATTTTTGTGTTTGCTCAGTGCATCGGGTCTTGTTGTCATATGACCGCCCTCTGAACAAAGGCTTTCCTGGCTCAGCGGCTGTCCCGTGGCTGACCCCGACATAGATGCACGGTTCATCAGATCTAACGTGGCTGGACTGTGAACGATGGGGGAGTGAGTGAGAGAGAGAGAGACAGAGAGAGACGGAGAGGTTGAGAGTGACTCTGCCGGGTTGTTGGGTTTTCGAGAAGGTTTTGGGCTCACAGTGGTTGAGAAACACATGTTAGTACAAAAAATGGGGAAGCAAGTCAAAAGATCCCAAAATGCAGCAGCGGGTCGTGAAATTGTTCCAAAGATGTGCAACATCTGGCTGAGACAGTTATTTAAGTTCTGTTCGGAAAACAGGGAGTGGATCAGCCCCACCTCTTAGATCAACATGTGATTTGTAGCATTGATTCATGTAAACTGATCCAGATCTTGTTTCTTGTGAGGCAACGACTTTAAATCTCCCAGCTGTAAAGTTCAGATACCGGCTTGCTGGTGCACTCAGCCGGATCTGTAGAGTGGGCAGAATATTCTGTTGCGAGACTGAATGTCGATTTAAGATTGGATTTGAGCCCATCAGTGTGACATCTGGCTCTCTTTTCAACTTTTTTCATATTTATATACCCGGAAAGTCAGAAATATGATGGAATCGTCATGGACCCCATTGTTTCCGCGTCAACAGTGGATCCTTCGTGTTAACACGATAACTCGAAAACTATTTCACAAATCATTTTCAACTTTTATACCAAGATTAACCTTTGTGAGAGGAAGAAGTGGATTGATTTTGGGCATGGTCAGCTACATATTTCCGACACAGGGAAGATTAACTTCAAATTTTCAGGCCATCATTTTTCAAGCGTTGGTCCAATTTAGTCCAAATTTGGTGCATATGAAGAACTCAAGGAGATCGCTCTTGTATACGTTGTGTTTTACTTTAATAGGTTTTATTTAACTCTCTAGGGTCAGCATTTTCTAAGAAAAACACTCTTTTTCAGACATTATTTCCTAACTGTTGGTCCGATTTAGTCAAAAGTTGTTGAATATGAATCAACACGATGGGACTTATCTTTTATAAATCATATTTTTCTCACAAAGGCGTGCTGTTTTTTGTTGCCAATAAACAGTGTTTTTCAGACTCCATTTAATCTCAGGGGTTCAATCAGTGGGATTGCTTGTACAACGCATGAGATCACGGGCTTTTCAGTTACATATCCTTATTGTTAGGGATGATGACGTAGGCCTAGTTTCTGTTTGTACTCCTTTAAAGGGGTTTCAAGTTCTACGTTTTATTTTGGTTAATTAGCAATTAGCAAACGCGTTTCCTGTCGCTCCAGCTTTTTATCCTTGTTTAGTCTGGCTGGTTGCGGGGAGAGGAGGGGGAGAGGTGGGGGCTGTGGTAAGGTGGCAGATTGTTACTGACAAACTGTGAGGCAAATTGAAAATGAAAGAAAGACACAGGAAGAGCAAAGATGAAAGAGGCGCATTGACAAACTCCTGAGGTTTGTTTAGACTTGTCAGTCTGACTTTTGACCTCCCTGCTGACCCGCTGAACCCTTGCCTCCCTGACCTTTGCCTCCTCTCCATGCAGCGATGGAGGTATTAGTGACCGAGCTGGGAGCACTACTGACGATGCTGGACCAGGAGAACCTCAGCTCCTCTACACAGGAGAAGAAGACCTCCGTCTGGAACCTCCTGCAGCAGATACAGCCATCAGGTTAGAAAATAATCTTTTATTTCAGGCATGAAAAATACAGATTAAACTAATTTGGATGTGTTTGGAGGAACACTTGCACTGACAGTGAGTATGTTTGCTCGTTGCTCACCTGAAGTTTTAGGAGAAGACTACATCTACGTGAACTCATCGGCATACAGAAATGGCACCAGCTTTGTGGAGTCCCTCTTTGAGACCTTTGGTGAGTTGAAGTTCCAGGATATTAATGTTGAATCTCCACTTATACATATATGTATGTTAATGAACTGGCATCTATGTATAGAATGACCAGTCAATGCATAATGAACCATCCAACTGTATGTGCAATCACCAATTATTCTCTACGACTTTTATACACTTTTAAATAATCCAATGTCTTGCAACTCACCTTAAGAGTGTTTTACTGTTTGTGGTTTATCCCATGTGTTTTATATCACTTTTATTTGCATATGTGTTGTATTTATTTGCTTTTGGTGCTTGCTTTAATTCAGAATACAACGAACATAAAGACTTTCCATTCTATCCAATGTGAATGTGAGCGGACCCAATGCCAGCCGGATCCAATCCAAGCTGACTTTGTTTTCAGCTCACATCCACACATATGGAAAAGTGTCGCCAATTAATTTTTATATTGCATGTTTTTGGATTATGGGAGGAACTGGAGAACCAGCAGTGAACCCACAGAAACATTCAAAATCCGCACAGAAAGGTTTCAAGGGGTTCCGAGCTGGATTTGAACCCAGAACCTCCTTGCTGTGAGGCAACTGTATCACCCACTGCACCACCTAGTTGCTCCCTATTCTATTCTATTCTATTCTATATCAAATAAATGTATGTTTTCTTCTACAGACTGTGAGCTTGGAGACCTTAAGGATGTTAGTGATGAGCCGAAAGAAGACATAAAAACCCAGAGTGACACTTTAAAGCAGGCAAGTGGCCAACATACACTCAGATCCTGACTTATGAGGAGGTTGGATGAGGGATGTGTGCTGCGTGTGCATATTACACACTTTCCATCATTTCAGCGTATGCTGTCCAAATGCTACTTTGTAATGCACCGCTTCAACCCTAAATGACTTGGGGAGAAAAAGTAAAGGAAATCATGACCGAGATTGTATTCCCCTTTGTGTGTGGGGGGTTTCCCCCGCTCATGGCTCTGCAAGCTGCTGGAAAAGTTAAGATCTAGGGCGCCGCCTAGAACCCTAATTTATGGATATCATTTGGAGGTTTATGCACTGCATGTCTTTGACGATGTAGTTCTTAGGCTGTGAAAACAATCTCTCACGGTTGTGGAGGAAATTTGAGAGCGGTGTTTGTGTGTGTGTCCCCCTTTTGCAGAATTGTGCAGACTCCCCTGCCCCACATTCAGCTGACTCTCCTCCTCCTCTGCCCACAACGCCTCCTCCTGAGGAGTACTATGAGGAGGCAGTGCCCCTCAGCCCTGGCAAGATGCCTGAGTACATCATCACACGAGGTCAGCATCTTCTTCATCTCTGCTGAACTCAACGACCTCAGTGTCGTCTTGCCTCCGAATCACTGCTCAGCATTTAGACTAAAAAACACAGTCAGTGATCAAAAACGTTATTAGAGAGTGCAAGAACATAAGAACTCATTTTTTCATGAATTGTACTTACAGTCAGACCAAGACCTCCATGCTCCTTAGACGACGGGTATGAAGATGCAGACAACTACCCCACTATCAATTCACACCGCAAAAACTCATGTACGTTGAATTATCCTCCTTTACAGACTATAAAATGGCCATTCTAAAAAACAAATGCAGCTGATTTTGAATTCCTATTTTTTTTTCACAGACAATGACTCAGATGCTCTGAGCAGTTCCTACGAGTCCTACGAGGAGGATGACGAAGAGAGGAGCCCCGGTGTCCAGCTCACTCATCAGTGGCCCTCGGATGAGAGCTCCATGCCTCCAGCCAGGGACTGTCGCATCTGTGCCTTCCTGATGCGTAAGAAGCGTTTTGGCCAGTGGGCGAAACAGCTCACAGTCATAAAAGAAAACAGGCTCCAGGTGAGAAACCCTTCAGGAGAATGTGCACCCATGCGTGAAGGGATACACATGCAGCCTCTACATTTCTTCTTCTCATCTGCAGTGCTTTAAGAGTTCTAAGGATACCAGCCCGTATGTGGACCTGTTGCTGCCCCAGTGCACTGTGGTCTACACACCCAAAGACAGCAAGAGGAAGCACCATGAACTGAAGTTCACGTTGCCCAACGGAGATGCGCTGGTGCTGGCGGTACAGAGTAAGGAGCAAGCCCACAGATGGCTCAGGGTAAGCTGTGTCTCCAAATGATATTTATCTGTGTCGGGATTTAGTTGGGACGAGAAAAAATAAACCAGTTTGTCTCCACAGGTGGTTCGAGAGGTGAGCAGTCAGAGTGCAGGGCTAGAGGAGTCTGCTTCTCCCGTCATTTCAAGAAAAACTGAACTTGACAAGGTGAGTTGGAGGAGGCGTCCCGGTACGTCCCTGTCATTAACAGCCCTGAAGCTATGGTTTCTAACCACTGCTGAGGTGAGGAAAAGTTGGAGGCAAGCAGCAATTGAGCTGTCAGCATTCATTTTCTTAAACAATTGCTTGGCTGAGCAGAGGACGCAGTGATGCCTGTATTTACTCTCAGAACAAACACGACACATGAAGCATCATTTGCTGTTAAGACCTCAAAGATGGGGGCGGGAGGGGGCTGTTGCTGGAACAGACACATCCTGTTTGAAGCATACCAGTCTGTCAGAACATAGCCATCATTTGGATGGTATGAGCTAAAAGTAGAGATATGTAGTTAGAGGAATGGTAGGGATGCCCTGTTGTTCCAGTACGGGTTCAAAAGTCTACCTCCGAACATTGGTACATTTTCATACCTTTAGTCTGTACCTTAAAAAAATCTATTTATTTAATTAAGCAGCAACCATCTGTTTACTTTTCTTTTCTTCTTTTTTTTCAAAAAAATCTCTTTTGGACCATGAAGAATGAAATTCCCTTTTTCAGAGCAATTACATCTCTATACGGTTCTGCTGGCACTGATTTGACCCTAACAAGTTCCATGGCAAAAAGCTGTGACAGAAAACTGTGCTTTCAACTATTTTCTTAAAAAAGAATTGGTACAATTATGTCCCTTTTACCATCAGCAATGATTTTATACCATTAAAATAAAAAAAAGGTCCACAGTTGTCGCCATAAGGGCCATTTTAATACCTCATAGGATACTCCTCAGAAAAATGAACCTTTTGCTACAAAAGTGAAACCCATATTTCTGTGTGTGTAAGTTTGCGTGATGTGAGAGAATAAAGTAGCAGATACAGTATATTTTATCTTAGAATGTTAAAGAAATGTCCAAACTTTAGTTTTGAAGCTCATCTTGACTTGAACCTGGTTGAGGAAGACTCAGTCTGTGCTTGTGTGCTTCCTCCTCAGAGGTTATCTGCAGAGAGGAACACATCAGATTCGGACGGGGTGGGTGCGTCCATCGGAGAAAATGGTGAGATATAAAAACTATGACCTCATGGTGCACTGAATCGATTTGTCTTCAACAGCAGGTCGAGTTACATTTATCATTTAGGGCGGGATGGAAGAGATGATTCTGTGATTACAGAGATTGATGCATTTAATTTAAAACTTTTAATGTGAGCCATTGTAATTTGTTTCATTCTCTGACATTTCTCTGTTATTAAGCTCCAAGTCAGATATATCAAAGCTTTTCTCTGGTTTATAATTCCAATATGGATGCGGATGTGAAGATAATTCACAAATCAGACACATCTGTGGGGCCAGTAGGCCTGTGTCGGCGCTTCCATCATGATATTATAACAAATCACATCTGCTGATGAAGATCCCAGAGTTTTCATGTTTAAAATACTGCATATATGTGTTTTCTAGTGACAATATCCAACAATAAAAGACACATTTGGAACAGAAACAACTGTTCAATTCTGTCATTTTCTGTGTAGGCAAAGTGAAACGTGGAGCTTTCGCTGCAGGCCGTAAAATCACCCGTATCATCAGCTTCTCCAAAAAGAAGCCCCCTCGGCCGGGAGATCCCCGGATATCTGACCCTCGACAAGGTCAGATCCAGGTTCACTGTAACTCTTTTGAAAGAAACTTTCAAAATCAGGCTAGCATGAAACAAGAACCGTCATGGGACCGGTATACAACATTTTACCACAAAATGTCACATATAACTCAGCAGACTGAGCCCATGATTAGAAGTGTAGCAGCACCACAATCCATGACAATAACTAAGACTGATCATGTTTATATTTCTCACAACAATCACCTACCTCTGAGGTTTGACACAAATATAATAACTTAATAAAATTGAATTATGAAGTGATGCTACATTCACACAACAGGTTCCTACATGCCTTTCAAAATAAAAGCGTTTTAAAGAACTGAAACGTTAAGTAGTGACTCTAAGAAGGTAAAAAAGAATGGATGAAATAAAGATTCATCCTCAAGAGGTTCCATCTTTAAATCTGTTTCCTCAACATTACCCTTACTTTTAGGGCCATTATTGCCCTCTTACATAAATGTCAGGGATATATCAACCATATCAACCATTGTTATTACCAATCTATTACTTAATTATAACTTTGGTAATCACATATTATCACATGTGTATTATCTCTTTGTTATCACACTATAACCCCATTATTACTACCTTATTACCGTACTGTAATGTAGAGTCCTACCCGTCAACGTGTTACTGATGACACTCAAACTTACTACATGCAAAATCATCATAAGGAAACTGCACCATCCAATAAGTTGACATAAAAGTTTACATATTGAAAACTAGTATTCCCAACTATTCAGGTCTCTAAAGTGTGCAGCCGTGTCATTCTTATTCCCCTCCTCCTGATGCAGGTTACCTGTCAGTGCTGGTGAATCAGGTGTGGCGTGAACAGTGGTGCTGTGTGTGCAGAGGCTCCCTACACTTCTACCATGACAAAGGAGACCCTAAGACTTTCCTGTCTTCGCTTTCTCTCCATGGTTGCGAAGTGGTACCAGGACTTGGACCCAAACATCCCTTTGCCTTCAGAATTATTCGCAGCAGTACTGAAATGGCTGCTCTGGAGGTAAAATACTAAGTATTCTGTTCCTTGTTTTAAAGCAGCACTTATCAATTAATACTGTTATTGTATATAATACAATTTTTAAGTCAATGTTGGGTTACATAACTGTAACAAACCAAAGGAAATGATCAACTATTTTCGACTCAACTGTTTTCCAGCTTAAATCAAGTTTAAGTACATTTCAAGACAAGACAAGTCAGAGAATGAAGCAAAGATAAATGATTTATTAAAAGACGGCGCGTGACAATGATTCCGTTAGAAATTCTTTGACGCTCTTTGGGGAAATTGTGATGGAAGTGTCTCTGCCCTGATTAGCAGCGACAATGAGTAACCCCCATTTGGAATTCGGATACTGGTGTTGGTGGCTGATGACTCTGCTGAAGCTGATGAATGATGTGGCCGATGGATCTCCGAGGATTAGGTGGAGATGGGGAGGTGGAGGGAGCGCGAACCAGCAGCATGAAAGAACTAAATGAATGGAGAGAGACTCATATAAAAAGACAGCAGCTGATGGTGATGGGCTAAACATGCAGGTGTGACTCAATGATTGGATGGAAGAAGCTACCTCAATGAGTGCAGGTGATATCAATTGATGCCCAAGACCGTGAATCAGGCAATTGAGACAGAGCATGTGTGAAAGGTGAGGATAATAGAGTAAAACCCAGAGTGAGAACGAAGACAGACTAAATTTATCTGCAGGCCAGTGAACATAATGGATGCCAGAAGCGTTGTGCAAATTTAAGCAAAGCAAAATGGATATTGATTATTGGACTTACATTTGTTCGGTGACCTCCAAATGAACGCCAGCGTTGATTGATTTATGTGGGGTTAGGAAAACTGTATGTAGATGAACGGTTTACAGTTTGTTCTGTCGGCCAAAAACAAAAGGTAAATGTTCATAAAATTTTTAGAATTGTCATGTTTAAAATGTTTATCTACCCTGGCTCTTTTTAGGCTGGCAGCTCTGAGGAGCTCGGACGCTGGCTCGGTGTCCTCTTGGCAGAGACGGGCTCTGCCACAGATCCGGAGTCGCTGCATTACGACTATGTTGACGTCGACACCATTGCTAACATCCGCAACGCTGCACGGCATTCCTTCCTGTAAGTGCAGACAGAGTGATGGCGACGAGGTCAAAGCGCGATCCCTCGCCAATGCACTGATGTTCAGACCTCACGCTGATTTGATTTCCTCTTTTCCTCTGACCCTAGGTGGGCCACATCCTCCAGCAGCAGCTCCGCCGACTGCAGAACATATGATGAAGTCACTAATGAGGACATGCAGGTGGGACGCACAAACACATCTATTCAGTGATGTGGAATGTTTAACTTTGCTGTGACAGGATTGGAGGCTGTGCGTCACTGTGAGCGCAGCTGTTGCTGACCCTCGCCGTCTTAATATGACTCCCCCTGTCAGTCCCCCGGACAGCCAGCGCTTTATTTCACGTCTATGAATGGCAGCATTTTCTAGGTCATGAAAAGCAGCGTATGATCATAAAACCAAGAAATAAAAAGAGATCAAACTGGTGATAGGGAGGCATGAGGTCATGGCAGCTTGGCAGCTTGTAAACCCCCCCCCTTCTTAACCTCACTGACTCACACTTAGTCACAAACTTATCACCACCTGCATCTGCAAACACACACCTCTGTTGTCTCAGACCAATAAATCTGTAGATTTGCATATTGTTTTTATCTGACCTCATCCTTCTCCTTGTTTTCTCCCACATCTGTCACGTTCCTCTACCTCTTCCTTTCTCCTCCACCCAGTCAGGGGAGAATTGCAGGCAGCACTCTGGGAATCAGGTGAAGCGGCGCTCGAGTTTCTCCAGCAGCGACTCAGACAGAACCAAGCCTTTGGTGTCCCTCAAACGAACAGGCTCAAGTAGGTTCATACCTCCAGTCCTGCTGAGCCCATCAATGTATGGATGCAGGGAAATCTCAGTGAGGATTTTATGTCCCCCATAAATTTCCCTTCATGGGGAGTTGGGCCTGGGTTCTAATGGGCTAAAATAGCCGGAACCTAATTTGAACTATCCGGCTCCATACTCGTCTTTTCCCTCTCCGTATAACACCGATCCCTTGTTTCTTCTTTTGATTGCATGGTGTCAGTTTCCCACTGTGGAAATGAACATCCTGACTTTAGGAAAATAATATAGGTGTAATGGGTCGACACAGGGTTCTGGTCGATGCTGGTTCTCTGGCCTACACCGTGACGTTCTGGCATATCAAAGAGCCGGTGCTGCTGGGGGTTGAAAGCTTCAGGATGTAACCTGAGATTTATTGGACACTCACTCTAGATTCGCTGCATTGCCTCCTGGCCTCTCTCTCTGCAGGAGTATGTGTGTTTATTTCTTATGCCATGCATCATATCATTGTTATCCTCTGAAATTCCTGGTTTGAGTAATGAAAAAGATCATATTTCTTTGCTGTGCCTTAATTTAAACGGTAGAGTTTGCTTCATGCTCGTTGTCTGAGGAGCATGACATTAACTCAGACAGGCAGAAATATTGCTGCGAGATGTTTAGTCTGCTTCCCATAACCCCCGAACATTTGACCCCTCACCTCTGCTCTCTCCTGACATCTACACCCAGACTCCAACCAGTATGGACGGTATGGGAAAACGAGAGCTGAAGAGGATGCCAAGAGATACCTGAAAGAGAAGCAGGAGCTGGAGAAGGAGAGGGATGGGATAAGGAACGTGTTGGTGACCATCCGACAGCAGAAGAGGGAGATGAAGGAGGAGCTGAAGACGGCCTCTGGTAGGGGAATGCAAAACATCTGTAGCTCTTCCCTGTCCAAAAAACGTCCCTCTAAATGAAAGGATTCATTAGGAAATAGCGATTTTCCAGAGGAAATCAAATGCAAATCAAGAGCATCTTCTGTGTCCTGCTGCAGCTTTGACCTCGTTCTCTTGAGGACGATGTGAGAAGAGAACTTCCCTGCAGGCATGAATAAACATCTAATTGCTTTTAATATAAATAAGAATACCCGGATGTTTAAGTTCCTTCTCAGTGAAACTCATTTCCTTTAATTTCACATAGAATGCTGCGGGCGGTCGTGGAAGCAGTAGTGTAGTATTAGCCACAACTTTTTACCTACCTGCTTAATGCCGCCAAAAGCAGTTCATTGTGGTCTGACGCCTTTCTTTCAGAACCAGCATTATCTCTTATAGCACCTTTTATTACAGTAGCTCCTCTGTGGGGCCGGGCGACACCTAGCTCCACATGTCAGTGAGCTTTAGGCACCCATGACCCGGTCTTCAGTTCACCAGTTGTCCTTCATTGAACCACTGCGGTAGGTTCTTAACACTGACCTGCAGTTCTGGAGGGTGATCTGACCCTGTCGTCAGGAGATCACAGTTTGGCCCATGGCAGATTTGCTCAAATGCTTAAACATTCCCATTTTTCCTGGTTTCAAAACATCACCTTCAAGTACAAAATATTAACTTAGTCTCATCTCTCAGGTCTCATCGTAACAAATAATGAATGATATCCTGCTCGGTGGTCATAATGTTAGGGCTAATCAGGGTAAATAGTCAAACCAAGTTTAAGTGCTGTTAATTCGCACAAACACTCCATAAATCTTTTTTTTTAATGACGCAGGAGATGAAAATACTTATTTTATTCCTGTTTGCCTCATTTTGTGTTTGTGTGCCTGTGGAACAGAGAGGAGGAAGACCTCTCTGAACAAACGCATGTCACAGCTGGATGATGCCTGTAGAGCCAAAGAGGCAGAGAGAGTGGAGCTGGAGCTCCGGTTGAGTCAGGTCCAAGAGAACCTCAAGAAGAGCGTGGCCGGCGGAGCGCTGGGAGCGCCCGTTGAGGCTAAACCCCCCATTAAGGTACATTTATTTTGGAAATGCATGTTCATACCTCTCTTCACACATATCTTTTTTATTAATTCTTTACATTTTTCTGTTTTGTTTAGAGCTCCAGCAAAAAAGTGCATAATATCTACAGCGAGTCTTTAGCAGTGAACTGCGCCTCAGAGATGAGACGGAGGCCTCCGTCCATTTATGCCTCCTCCACAGGAACTGTTATGCAGAAGGCTAAGGTAAATCATTCTTCCCTGGTATTATGGGAAATCTACGGCAGGCTTCAAAAGTCAACTTAATTGCACAGTTCACAATTTAATAAATAGATATGTGTATATGTGGCCCCTTCGAAAATACGCAGGAGTAGTTTGTATATCATGAAATAAGAGAATTCCTGCATTTTGTTTCTTTTAATGACTGTAAATAATAATCAGTAACAAAAACAGAAGCATCATTATTTATCTCACCTACCTCATTTTACCTGGGATTAAATATGTTTTACATAATCAGTAATTAGTGTGTCATCAGCATGGGTTTCAGCAGCAATCTTCTCCTCCTCATGAACTGGTGCAACTTCAGGATGATGTCATCCTGTAGGGTGGAGGCCGTTCCTCAGTCAGAGATCATTGCTCAGACTTGCAGTAGAGTCTGGAGGATGTTCACGCTTTTAACAAGGGTGTGTTATTTTAACAAGGGATTGGTCACTTGGGATTAGGGAGATTAAGGCGCCGAGGCCATTTCTCAAAACATCTGTTTTCTGATTTAAGAAAAGAAAAAACCCAAAACAATCAACCTTGACCAAACCTTATATATTGAGAATTATCAAAAAAGTCAGACAGATATATATTTAAGGTATACTTCTAATTATTGAATTTTGCTTGCATAGCCCTTTCTTTTTTGATGTAAAATATCAAGAAGTTATCTATAACGTATATTACTTGTCACCTCTGGGAGTTATCAGCCATGCTCTTCCACGTGGTTGCTCTTCAATGAACGCTGTTTGACAGGGGTTCTTTGTCAAAAACGTAATTTTCCTAGTGTGCACCGTGGACACGGAACAATATATGAAAGGTCTCAAATGATATTTACTTGTATCAATCAGTAACTTTAAAGGCATTATAGAGAATGTGGTGATGGAGTTATGTCCTTGTTTTACTTGAGAGGCCACTTAGTATGACTGTATATGATATGATAGAAAATGTATTTAAAATAAAGTTTATTATTATTATTATTATTATTATTATTATTATTATTATTTATTTTTTTTTTATTATTATGTGTTGCATTATAATATGTGCGTGACTGGCTGCTGCTAATAATAATGAAACAATAAAATAATAGTAATTACAATAATAATAATCATCATCATCATCATCATCATCATCATCATCATCATTATTATTATTATTATAATAATATTGATCTCAATAAGACTTCCTGGTTGAAAAATAATCAAAAAAAAATTTACTTTCATGACTTGAATTTATTCATGGGAGAAACTACATTTTTCCACTGTGACTAAATCACCTCCCTGTTTTATTTTTTTTCTCTGCAGGAATGGGAGTCAAAGAAAGCAACCTAAGAGCCGTGTAACAGAGAGGACTGGCGAAAATATCTTTGATATGACTATTTTAACATTCCATCCTCCTAAAGATAAACTCATTCCGAAGCGCAGACAGGCAATTTGGATCATGGAGGAAATAAACTGTACTACAGACATTAGCCACTAGGTGGAAGTATATATCAGTAAATATCTACCCCACCACAAATGAGAGGAATCTACAGACTCCTCAGTGTCTGTATCCGAGTATTTTCATTGTCTGTGGTTGAAAACGAGAGAGAGAGAGTGAAGAGAGTGAGAAATAAAGGTTCAAGAAAAGTGTAGTGAAAAGCCTGCAGAGTGCATCGACTTCAACCTTGCAATGAAGAGGCGACAAGATTGTGTTTTTATGTGAAATGTTTTCCCTGTAAGGTGCTATGCGGGAAATGTGATGTGGAAAACAGTAGATGGAGTCCGTTATAGCCATTTTGTGCCTTCTAAAAATATATGATACGTGTTTGTCTGCCTGTTTCTAGTGAGCCATGACTACTGTTTTATTTGTTTCATACTTTTATACTGTTATAGCTTCCATTTCTCATCATCACCTTTAGCCTTGCCTTTTGTAGGGATTCAGCTGGGTTCAATGGACTCCATTTATTGAAGGTGCTAAACCAGAAAACCACCTGCTGATAATCAATCTGGAACCAAACTCCACTCCCACTTGACCCTCCTTGGCAAACATTCAGTAACATTTAAATAGAGATAACTGAATGACTAACAAAGTCAAGGCTTTTTGCTCTCCACTTTATAACTTTTTAACAACTTTTTCTGCTGAGCCTGTGGTCGATTTTGCACTTTACTGCTCTCCTGCCTGCCTGCATTAGGGATGGTTTCATTCATTTGTGATTACCTTCAGACACTGAATTTGCAATCAATTAAAATGCATCATTCTCACACTGTGGTTTATTCATTTAATTTTCTTATGATATGTTGTGTGAATTTTCCATGCCAACAATGTATGAAAGCCAAAGCAAGAAGAAAACGTCTACATTGGTAAATTAAGGTATTTGAATGCTGTGCAGAATAGAGGGATGCGGTTTAGGCAGCATATTCTGTGTAGCTAATTAACTCCTACTCTTCCTCCTCTCTATAGATGGAGCTGTCAGGAAAGAGGTGGATGCAGGCTTCGATTTTCAGTTTCACATTTCATTATATAGGTGGTAATCCATTCACACGTGACCAATATTAGCCTTCATACATGTAAAGAGTGAATTATGAATTCAGCTGTATTCCATCCCATCAGAGCATCTGTCTGTTTGAAAGCTCTTACGACACAAGATGCTGCTTATCTGATCAGCTCGGATCCAGGCGGTGGCAAATTGGCGTTTCAATGAGGAGGTAGAGCAGCTTCAGGATGAAGAACTTAACAATGCAACAGCTTGAAAGCGGCCGTTCAGAGGAAGAGATAGTAAAGCCAGTAGAGGATGTTGACAAAGAGGAAAGCCATGGGGAAAACGCTGCGAGCGTGACAATCAATGTTGTGAGGATTTTCCACAGTGAAGAGAGATGCTGCCCTGCGTGACGCGTTCTTCACTGAAGACAGGCCGCAGCCCTGCTCCGCTTCTTTCTCCCTTAATGCGGCGCCTTTCTTTGCGTCACTGTTCTCCGACTGCTCCGTGGGTTCCTCCGCAGTGCAGCCGATTTCCAGGGACTGGTTTACTTGGGTGGATGCGACAATGGGAATGGAACCGTTTCCGTTGGATTCACTGAGCTCCCTCAAAAGTTCCTGCAGAGTATGCACGCATAAACTCTCATTATGTGTTTTTTTTATTTTAATTATTCAACTCAACCGTTTCCTCACCCTGTGTAAATCCTCTAAAGTATGGTGCTTCATGGTGTAGAAGTGGGCGCAGGCGTATTCCAGCAGTGCGCCAAAGATGAAGGTGAAGCAGATCCCCAGATAGACGTCTATGGCCTTGATGAAGCAGTTGGCGTTGGGTAGGGAGGTACGAGCACCCATCATCAGAGTAGTCATCGTCAGGACTGTTGTCACTCCTGGGAATTGTGTCACACTCTTGTTATTACAATCTGAGGTGATTGATGAATCTCAAAGTCATATATCGGTAATCAATTCAGGTGATGGATGTGAGCTGGTCAGACCTTCATCATGTCAGCCGCTCTCTGCTCAGATCCCCTCCCCTTGAGCCTCAGTTAACCTTATCGGTGTTGAAATGCCTGTTGAACTGCTGCTAACAGGTTGATGATGATGATGATGATGCTCTAGTTTATAGATGTGGGAACACTGTAATCCACACCTTACAGCTGACTGAAGGCGTTTTTGTGCGACAATGGTGAGGGTCCTCTTATTGTCCACATTAACTCTTTAGGGTCCTGACCAAGAAAAAAACATTTGGAAAAATAATTTTTTATTTTTTTGGGGCTTTTTTATAATTTCTAATCTTATGAACTCAAAATTTACCATAAAATTACAAATCATTTTATGTTGGAACATTATATAATTCTGTTTAATAAGCCCATAAATGCTTTAATATGCCACAAAAAAAAGAAGCTATTTTTTGAATAGGAATTTCTCAATAGCTATGATTAATGCCTCTTACTTAGCGGCCCCTTTGACCTATAATGTCCCCCAGGGCCCCGTCCGCGGCCCCTTACTCTGTCGTATAAACATGCTGCCACTGGGCAACATTATAAACACATTCACTAAAGTTGGTATCCTTTTCTTTCAGCATAGAATTATCTCCATGAGGATGTCACAATGGGTAGCACTGTTGCCTCACAGCGAGGAGGTCCCCCCAACGCCCCCTGCAACCCAGACCAGGATGAGCGATTATAGAAAATGAATGAATGAATGAATGAATGCATTAACCCTATGACCGGACATTCTTCACTTAAATATAACTTATTAACATAGTAAACCCAAAAACATGCTGAATTGGGGTGGGGTTTGTGCAAGCATGACCTGAGACCCCGTAGGGGGTTTCACACAACAAAAACTATTTTTTTCTGTCAACTTTAAGCACCAAAATCTTATTCTAAAGTATTATCCATTTAAGACGATCTTCTAAGTTGACACATTGTTCATTGTTTTAGGATATGGTCACTGCTACGCTCTAGTGTATATTTACTCATTGCAGACCATTTGTATTTCACATTAAATAATGTCTATATCACATGTTTGGTTTCTTTTTTTCCTGAACAACATTATTTCTGTGACCTTTTGATCATTTCTGTATTTAAACATACTGCATTAACTGCATCCACACGGTTCTGGAGAGGTCTGATACTGACCGATACAGGTCCGAGCTGGCACAGAGGACTGGCTGATCCAGAAGGAGACCCATGAGAGAACCACCAGCAGAACGGAGGGAACATACGTCTCCAAAATGAAGAAGAGCACATTTCTACGCAGTGCAAAATGCAGCACCAGCTTGGGGTACTGTCCTGTGAAGAGACACCGCTTTTTTAAAAAGACAGCCTTTCATTCACATGTTTGAGGGAATTCTGGGAGTTGAAGGATCCTACCTGTCTCATACACAGCCTCTGACACGGATGTATGGTAGCTCTCCACGCTGTACTGAGCCAGACGCAGCGTGTCAAGTCCTTTCACCGAGTCATTCCCCCTGGTCCAGTAGAACACCACATCCTGGAGGTTGTAGCCCCCTGATGACACACACACATAAACACACAAACACACACACAAAGATTGAATGAACCTAGTTGGTTCAGGATAACATTGTGGTTTGTTCAATCTCTTCAGTTGAATACTCACTACACTGATGAAGAAAATGATGATGGTGATGATGAGATGAAGGTGATCCATGTCTATTTAAACACTTGATGGATGCTCATGACATTCGCAGGTACTCACAGCTCTCCAGCTGCAAGGTGCACACCTGTTTGTCCATTGGGTACTTTGTCAGGTCCATGTTGCAGGCGATCGTGGCTGTGATGCTGTTCATGGCGAGATCATTAGGAAACCTACAGAAACTCTCCGCAAAACATTTTTACTCCACTAATGCAGCACAGGCCAATTCATTATTAGCTGCCCCCGGGCAAAAAAACACAAAAAAGACTCTTATACAAGGAATCGATATGAGTAATTTCTTAAGAAATGCATTAATTATGCAGAAGTAGCTGGAATTTAATGGCAGACTTTAGACATTTGAGCTGAAATACAGTAACGATATATTTCTTATGGGCCAACAATGTGGGAAATATCAAATGATATTGTCCCTTTCCTGATTACAGTTATTGTAGAAAAACATAGTTTTTAATTGACAAACATGAATATAGAGCCTTTCTTATGAAATGATTAAGCCTTTAGAATGAACCAGCATTTAAGAATCAACTTGTTTTCCCCGCCACAATAGAAACAAGGTATTCCCCGAGCAGCCTGCAGCCTGGGGGGGACTGTCAATCTTCACTAACCCGATCTGACCTATTTGAAGGGCATGATAAACGTAGACGTGCCGTGGTGTTCCCTTAAGTTATATGACTGAGTCATAATATGTAAGTCTTCTTTTATTCTTTATATAGTAGAACCCAAGGCCAATTCATGGCTGATTACCAAGGCAGGCATGGAAATGGGAAAATATTATAGGGACACTTTTCTCTTCTCCAAATGCATCACCAGACTAAAGCCCTGCGGAGTCTTCAAGGGCATCATCAGCTAATTTTAAATCAAAAGATCTAATCATCTCTATCATTTAGCTCTTTAATTAAAAGAGACGTACCGCAGGGCATAGAGAACGGTGCCATTGCTGAAGATACGTATGAGGCGGTTTTCCACCGTGACGTCATGCAGGAAGGAGCGCTTGGAATCCGGAATGAAGGTGTCAGGAATCCAGAGCAGCGAGACTAAACGTCCGTCCATACTGATGCTCTCATTTCCCGGGAAAACCAGCCTGGAATCCCGCCACCGCTGACGCAGGAAGATAGTAGCTGTGTAGTCCTTAAAAAATTCATGAAAAGGTTTCAGTCATTCTATCTTTCAGTTGTGAACCTACTGAGATGAAGAAGGAGAGAGGAGTTGCATACCATATTGATTTCAGAGATTGCGTCAATGCTGGCGATATCAAGACTCATTCCAATTTCAACTGGACCCTCTATCGCAGAGAGAGACATGAGAGGAGATAGAAAGGAAGTCGGATAGTCAGTAAAAGTTCAATACGGTCTGTTTCAAATCTTTGATTCTCAATCTTACCATTGAAGTTAGGTCGAAGGTAGCGGTTGTATCCTTTCATCAGCTTCTGAATGGTTGGCAGGAGCTGGGAGTCGTTCCATTCTCCCCAATGGTGGCCAGGATACATACAACCACTACTAATAAAGAGGGACGGAAAAGAAATGAGGTGTTGGTTGGCTCGGGAATTCTATTTCCATTCAATGTAAACATCACTATTAACACTCTTGACCCAGGATGCGTGTCTTTGACCTCTTACCACTGAGTGAAGCCCAGGAAGAGGAACAGCAGCAGGTGCAGGAGGACAGACATGGTGGATCTGCAGGCAGACATCAATAACATGTATTCAGGGATGATGTCAGAAAACACAAACCAGAAATTCTTATTGGGCATGTTCATATTTTAGGATCTAACAATTTGTTGCCATGGGGGGGCAGCACCTAACTGAACATGACCACAGGGCGTAAGGGAGATGAGCAGGCCAGCAGTCACGCCCACCATTAGAAAACTGGGAATTTTCCCTCCTCTCACCCTTGCAAAAAGCCTTTGAAAAAAATATTGATCTCTTCATTTATATTCCATGAATATATTAGCAAAAACTCCATTTAACTGACAACATACACACATACAGAAACACACACACACACACACACGCACGGACACACACACACACACACACACACACACTTAACAACATGTCCAGATCGGCGTAAGTTGCATTTATGTGTACTAAGTGTTTGTTCTTGCATTGAGGTGTGTTGCGTAGTGTTTCACCCGCCGATTGTTGTCGTTACCACCTCGTGATTTATTTACACAGCAGCTCGGATAACTAACTGCATTTGTAACTCATCAAGAATTCCTCGTTGCCTACTTGTTCTCCTCTGTCACTTCTCCCTCTCTCTCCTCCTCATGCAGATAAAATCCGATGTTAATAGACTTCCTCCCTCCTTCCTTCTTCCCTTAATGCTTTGATCCACATAATCTCAGCCCATCATGCGGTGGTGTGTTGCAGCAGTTTGAAAAGAAATGTATTGTATTTTGTACCCAACTAAATATTCAATATATTTTTTACACAACACTGCTGTGATAAATTTTCTTCATTTCCTGAAGGAATCTAATTATATTCTGACAGCTGCTGGTCAATTCATGCACTCATATATTTTAGTTTTGTTTATAATTTTTCTGCTTTTAAAGCACTTTTATTTCTCTTAGATCATGCACCTTTCTTGTCTTTCTGTCAACTCTCTGAATTATCATATTATAAATCTACCTTCTTCCCATCTTTTAAGGCAGTAAAGATTTTAACATTTTCCACACATCCTCTGGTTCATGATTCTTCCTCTCACCTACCTGTTTCAATCTTGTGCTGCTTTTTCTTTTCCCACCTCTGGTCACTCCTCTTCTTCTCTTTCCTTCTTTCCTTTGTTTCCACCCCCACTCTTCTGCCTCTTGCCTTCTCCCAGATGTTGTGAGTGGCTGAGATTGGTTTCCGTCCGCAGTGATGTGCAATTATATCCCGTTTTTTTTCTCTTATCTATCAATAAAACCTCAGCTTGTAAACCCAGTCCTGCTGTGTGGGCTACTGTTGGCTGTTTTACTGATCATACATCTCCCTCTGTCTCTCTGTACAACTGTATCCATCTCCCCACAGACCCTCTCTGCACCCCCTCCTTCTCTCCCTCTCTCTCCCGCCTGTTAAAACCTCAACCTCCCATTTGTGCTCTCCCCTAGTTTTATTTCACGGCCCCCCACCTCACCACACAAACACACACACACACACACACACACACACACACACACACACACACACACACACACACACACACACACACACACATGAACATAAAATGTATGCACACACCAACCTCCAGTTTGCCATATCACTTTCTTCCTATTTCCCCTCCTCCCACATATTCTTATTCTTTTGCCCCTTAATCCCCTTCCACTTCCTTCTCATTCATTTTCACCCCACCTTCTGGGCTGCAAAGGTTGGTCTTGTTTACCCTACGCCACCTAACCCCCTACCCAACTAAACATTCACCACAAACACACGCGCACACACACACACACACACACACACATACATTGAACCCT
Source organism: Lophius piscatorius (assembly GCA_009660295.1). Taxonomy (NCBI): domain Eukaryota; kingdom Metazoa; phylum Chordata; class Actinopteri; order Lophiiformes; family Lophiidae; genus Lophius; species Lophius piscatorius. The sequence goes on along the minus strand of VRLP01000808.1, from coordinate 91,259 downwards.
GTTGTCTTGGATCAACGTCACCACCTGAATCAGTTTCCTCTCTACCGTCTCCATCCTCACTTCCATAAAACACTCGTACGGCTCCCACATGAGACCTCCTCTGCTTTAGAGGCTTTGTCTCTCGTAAAACCTTCTGGAAAAAACCCTGTTTTCTTGTATTTTCTCCTCTGTTGTGTCTTACGATGGGTCTTGACACCGCTGCATGATTACTGGGAGTAATAACTGGGAGGAAGATCCTGGTGTTGGTAATGCTGATGACTTACCCGCAGACAACAATAAACTAGAGAGCAAAGCACTTATTGCACTAAATGTTCAGTATTATTGCTCCAGCTCTGCTGACAATGTGATTAATCCCTATTACCTATTGAGTGTGCTGCAAAGTATCCAGCCGGTATAATTATATGATAAATGAATCAAGCCTTCAGGGTATGCAGCCTTATGAGAATCCAGTCCAGAGCAATCGACCTACTGCAGCTTTCCCAGTCCGTATTTAATAAAAAGATGTTCACTGGTTGCTGACAAGCTGATATGCTGGCATCCCTGCTCATTTAGTGAACCAAGGGCTTTTTCCTATTCTCAATCATCCTTGCTCAATGTCCCTCAAAGAACAGTTATCTAAGTTTTGAATACACATGAAATGATCTGATTGAGAATCAGATCCACTTTGAGAATCATAGGAAGTGAACTAAACACACCATCATCCCTTGAAGTGGAGGGGACAAAAGGAGATGTCGGGAAGGACCTTAGGGGAGATGTAAAATCTCCCCTCCATGCTCGATCTGTGGATATGGGGCCAATGAATAATTATGGTCACTGTAGCGGGTGACGAAGTGGCAGACAAGTCAGCGTTAGTCAGCATCCACCTGGCTGCTACTGCTCACCTGTCTGCATCTTCATTTCTCTGTCACATCAGGCGATTAAGTATGTTTTCCTTCTCAATCGTCCACAAAATGTATGCCACTATTTCTCTATTGAGTTTAATATTTGCTAATTCACTTTAAATATTGCTCATACTTTGGTGTCACTTCATGACCACTAAAGTAAGTCTTTTTTTAATCAAAATCACAAATGCAGGTGAGACCTGACCCTGGCCAGTTGGATAACAGAAAGCTGGCACCAGTTGGCTCCACAGAGCCTAATAAGTAGCCTATGGACCTGAAACCATTTCATCCATTTGCTCATGATTTGCTGCCAAACATGTCCACCTGAACATGATGGAGGTCACGAGACTGACTCCAGGGGATGGAAGGAGAAGAGCATCAGGCCAACGAGTTAAATCTGTTCTTTAACAGGTTTGATGATGATGAGCTGGGCATACAGTGCATCATTTTAGATTGATTCTTGATTGACTCCTACTCATACCGTACGAATATATCGTCTGCGCTGTAAAGCCAAAGCTCACAACTTGTGTGCTCACACTGTAGACCCGGTTGGCCCCGTGTTGCTATTGACAAATGTCAATGTGTGAAATGTGAGAGGAAGGAGGAAGTTTGTTTTGCTAGCAGCGTGCTAACAAGACAGAGGAGCTGACAAGCTGAAAGACGAGCTGCCTGGATCATTTGTTCCTTGTTTTGTGCCGAAACCTCTTCAAAAAAAAAAAAGATAGAGGCACCGGCCTATACTTAGTTGGAGGTAGCTAAGAAGACGTGGACAGTATGGCCACGTCATATTAAAGCTGAGGTACTTGGAGGTAAGCAAGCTTTTACAGTATGGGGTATAAACTTGGTTGCTAGCACCGCTCTGACAGCTAGGGAAGTTATTTTTCTTCCTTGAAATGCAGTTGCTACCAGCCACAAACGGACTACTTATTATTTATTATCCACATAACGCGCTGTGTTACCATGGCAACTCAGCCGCTCAGTAGCCAATTCACATAGAAGCTGTGAGAACAAATGTGCAAACCTCGGGGGAATCCACTTGTGGCTCTGCTTCAACTGTGAGAAAGACTGATGATGGCCGACCGAGATTTCTGACATGTCAGAAATCCATCTAAGCGGGAGATGCTGCTCTGTCCTTGTCTTTCTGCCAGGATTCTCTGCAAATCCTCGTAAGCTCTGCATTTAGGGTTGGATGGGGACCGTCAAAGGACAGTCAGTTTCAGGCCCCTCCAGAGATGTTTGATTGGTTTCATTAAGAGGTTTTTGCTGTTAACTTAGGGCTCTTATTCTGTTGAAGAGTGAACTTATGGCCCAATCTAAGGTCCTGAGCGCCCTGGGCCTGGTTTCCATTAAAAATATCTCTGTGCTTTACTCCATTCAGCTTTACATCACCAGCCTCCCAATCCTGCTGCAGAAAACAACCCCACTGCATGATGCCTCCACCACCTTGCTTGACCATTAAGATGGAATTGAAAAACAAGGCCACTGTGCTCTTGGGAGTCTTCAGCACCGCAGACTTTTTTTCTAGCCTCCTCCATATTATTGTCTAGACAAAATCCTGTTTCTGAGCTCTGCAGGAACTTCCTTTGACCACATGGTTTAGTTTTGTTCCCATATGTAACTGTGTGACCTCATATAGACAGATGTGTGCATCCAAATCATGTCAAATGAATTGAATTCACCACGGCTGGACTCTAATCGAGGAGGAGAAACATCTCTAAGATGATCAAGAGAAGCTGTGTGTCAAGTGTCATAGCAGAGGAAATTAATACTTATGAGAATGTGATATTTTAGTTTTTCTGTTTTTAATAAATATGCAAAAAATCCTAAAACCATTTTCTGCTTTGTTATGATGGGGTTTGGAGTGTGTGTTGATGAGGGGGAAAGTCAATTCTAATTATTTCAGCATAAGGTCGCATCATAGTGAAATAGGAAGTGAAGGGGCCGTAATACATTCTGAATGCATTTTATATTAACCATTTATATTGTACTGTATATCAACCATAATGGCTGCTTGTGCTTTTTTATTCTTTGAATTAAATCCTGGAAAAGTCAGGGATATTATGGGACCGTCGTTGACGCTGCCACCTCTGCCTATTTCCAGGATCATAATGTCATATTTTAGATGCCCATTGCAGTACAAAGAAAAACTGGATTAGTTTTGGAAAAGCTGAGTTTGCACAATTCTGCCACTAAGTGGAGCTTTATCCCAAAATGATAAATATGACCAAGCACTTTCGGAGTTGTTACAATTGCAGGAAGTTTTTTTACGCTAAGCTAATATACCAATTTTAACATTGCTGGTCTATCCATTTAAATTATTGATTGAAAGCAAAAAAGCTTAACAAGATTTTCCAAAATGTGGAGCATTTGATTACATCTCCAAAAAGCTGGGGATTTTATGGAATAGCGGCTGCTGCCTCCACTGATGCAGATCCTTGGTGTGATAACTCAAAAATAACTGCATGGGTCAACAAAGAAACATGGTATGTTTCTTTGCTAGCCAAGGCATCCTTCACGTTTTAATGGTACAACCTGATTTGGTAAGTGTTTATCTAGAAGCCAGCTACGTTGTTGCTAAAAACTTACAAGAGACTTCATACACAAACTTTCAATGGATTTCTAGCACACCACCAATCCAAGCCGTCAGAACCCTGATGAGTTGTTTGGACACACTTTCCGGAATCTAATGGAGTGTTGTGGGTGGTTGTGCGTGCTTGAGCATGTGTTTAGTGCTTCACTGCAGCAAAGCAGGCCTCCAGTCTCAGAATTACTGTATCAAGTCCACCATATATCAGCTTATTGTCACATGCCCACCACCGGCGACCTTTCCTCAGCTGTGTGTCACTCCCCTCTCACTGTTCTGTTCCGCCCATCTAATTTCCTTTTTGTTTATAGCTGTCATCTTCTCACATCCTCTGCCATCCTTTCATTACCCTACCATACAGCATAGAGTCATATATCTTCTCCTATATCGTCGTCTGCCCAACCAAAAACACCTATTTCCGATCAATTCTCTGTTATACAACCGCCTTTTTCAAATCTCTTTTACTCGTTATGTCTGTCCGTTTCTATCAGTGTGGACTGCATTTTGACGACATCCTGTTTCAGGTAATATTTATCTCCTCGTATCCACATAGTCACCGGTAGAACGTCACTGCCCGCTCATTAGACCTGGTGATTTGCAGTCAGGTGACAAATTGAAACGTTGCAGGAAGGCCGGAGTGGGATAGCACTAAATCTCTCCTGAAGGACAGCTTCCATGTCCAGGAGGAACATGTGTGAATTAATGTGGCATAGGCAATGAGCCCTTTATGCTAGCCTACACAATCAGCCAGCTGTCACGTCTCCCCACTACTTGGAATTTAACTCTCAGCTCTTGACTCTTAGGCTATGATGGTTGTATAACAGAGTTCAAAAAAATCCAGTAGAGCAGTAATTAAATCACCGAAAAATCAGGGACATTATGAACGCATCATTGCTGCCGCCGCCACAGATCCTTTGTGTTAACATGAAACCTCAAGAACTATTTCATGGATCATTTTCCCATTTTTATCACCCCATTGACCTTAGAGCGAGGAAGAGCTGGATTTTTGGGAAAAGGTCGGTTGTATAGTTGTATATAATTGTATTAGAATCGACTCAAGGAGATTTATCTCGTATATGTCATATTTTACTCACAAGAGAGAGATTGGATCAACAAATCTCTCGGTATGGATTCTAAATTGTGGTGATTATAGTGTGTGTGTGTGTGTGTGTGTTTTTTCTAAGTACATTTATGTTTAGTAGCAGACAAGCCCCATTTTTTTTCCCACAGTGTTTGCTTAAAAAAGAAAACTCCTGTCAGAAGACACATAAGTCTGACAGAATCCTACCGTCATTCTATTTATCATATCGAAGCTTTGGTGCACTGTCTTCATCCCTTGTGATAAAATCGCATGTATAACATCAGCTGCCTCGTCCCTCCTGAACATAATATTCACAGTTATTTTGAAACAATGTTCAGAGAGCACGGCACAACATTCTGTTTGGGGCTGGGAGCAGAAAACCGACAGGACACGGAAACCCCAGCTGCATTCGGTGCATCTGAAAATTATCTTATTGAAGCAAAAACTCCCAGAGGACCATAAACAGAACACAACAAAAAATAATGGCTTAAGGGAACCTTTGCTTCTAGGTAAAGTAATATATAAAAATTAAAAAAAAGGTTTTAGCACTAGGTTACATTTTTGGACATATATCAATGATCTGGTCCTCCTCTGCAGATCTGAAACCAGTTGGAGCTGGTGCTTTGAAAGGATCTCTCAGCCAGTCCTATTGGGAACTGTTTTCAGGGAAGTACTTTTTAAATAATCTCATCAGTGATGAAATATGCTCTTTAATATATGTAATCACTGAGGTGGCATCATAGTCAGTAGTGTCAACAAATTCATGCAGGTTCTCGAATGAATCAGTATTTCCCTCGTCAAATGGCCTACCCCACATTGCAAGCTTTCGAGGGAAAGAGCTGATCCTGTCTGTGACCTGAGGGAGGTGTTTATCTTTCCCTTGAAGCTGTAGATTTACTTCATTTAGATTTCCAAATATGTCACTCAGGTAGGCCAGTTTTGCCAAGAAGTTCTCATCTCTAAATTTTTCTGCGAGGTCATACTTGTGCTCCTGCTCCAAAAACATTCTTATCTGCTCTCTGAGCTCAAAAACTCGGGACAAGGCTTTTCCTCGTGACAGCCACCTTGCTTCACTGTAAAACTTGATTTTTGATGCTTGAAGCTTGATGTTCAGCTCCCATCTCCTCACAGATAGCAGAGAAGACTCTAGTTTTTAGTGGTCTGGTCTTTATAAAGTTGACTACACCTACAATGTCAGTCATAACCTCCCTTAATTCAGAGGGAAGGTGACTTGATGCCGGTGCTTCTCTGTGTATGACACAGTGTGTCCACTCAGCATTAGGTGAGGCCTTCTTGATGGGCGCCCGAAGTCCTTTTCTCATCCCTGCCATGGTCTGTGCACCATCACTGCAAACACCAATGCTGTTCTCCCACTTTAGCCCATTCTCAGTCAGGAAGCAGTCCAGCATTTTGAATAGCTCTTCAGCTGTGGCTCTGACATATTCACAAAAAAGTAGATCCTCGCACAGGGAGTTTGTCCTGTCAAAACGTACATAAGCGATAAACAAACAGTCGTTGTTGCTGTCAGTTGCTTCAAAACAATATTATTTGGACATCTATTGTTTCAGCTTTGTTTCTCTTCTACACATTTTAAGTTCATTTTTTTCTATCATTTTGAGATGAACTGAAGAGTTTTTGTGATTAAGAACAAGTTTGAAATTTGCCAATTAAACACACTAACATGAGGCGCAAACAAAAATCCAATCAGAAAAATAATACCCTTGCAAACCTTTGAACTGTGTTCATCAGCTGACCACATCTATCCAATCATGGTGAAACACCTTCATCATCGTATCCCCAAAAAGTATTATGGAGTATCATGGATATTATGAAATCGTTATTGCCGCGTCTGCTGCAGATCCTTGCTGGTAACATGGTAATTTAGAAACAATATCATGGATATCATGGATTGATTTGGGGTAAGAAGTCGCTGGATTCTACGGGGAGTCCAAAAGTTTTCAGTCCATACTTTCTCAACCTTTGGTCCAATTCAGTCCGAATTTGGTCCATATGTTCATATTTGATTCAATAAGGGGAGTTTTATATTTTTCCAGAAACACTTTTTTGAAATTAACTTCTTAACCGTTGGCCCAATTCAGTCTAAATTTGTTAAATTATGGATTCTGCTCCCGAGTCTTTACTCACTGCTTGCATTTTGTATTTTGATGTTATTTTAATGTGATTTTAATGCGATTACTGTTTATGTAGTTTTAATCTCATTAACCGGATTGATGCTACTACTTACACGTGTTATGTGCTTGCATGTTGTAACATTCCCTTCCTCCCTTGCTGGTTAATTGCCTGGACCAATTGTGCTGTTTACTTTTTACTTCACTTCTCTGCCTTATTATATTCTTTCTTTCTTTTTTAACAAAGTATTATGATATCATTTCTTTATTTTAAGGGTGCCCACTGTCAACTGGCCGGGGGCCACAGAGGGCAAAGCTGCCCGATTTACTGTTATTTTTATAGTCTATTAATAGGAATTGTCCACGACATTATATAACAATACATAAATGAATCAACTCGAGGAGGTCAGTCTTGAATATAACATTTTTTACTCTAAAAGTTCATAATTTACTAATTTTGGGAACCTTTTTACCAAATACACAATTTTTAGGAAATAACAGGCGGATAAGTTGATCCGATTTTGTCCAGATTTGGGTCTCCTGAATCGACTTGAGAAGATCTGCATGTATAAATCATATTGTGTATGTCATATTTCACTTTTTCCCAAAAAATAACTTGGACATAATTTCACATTTAACTTTCAATCGGAGGATTGCTTGTCCAACGCAGGGGATCGGGGTATTTTTGGAGGTATGCCCAAGCTGTCAGGGTTGACAGCATGGGCCTATTCAGCCTGCCATCTTGTTACTGTCTCTGTAAATAGGATTCTCTGCACACGACTAGTTCTTTCATGCTGCTGGTACCCACGTCCCCCAGCTCCTCATCTCCTCCCAGTCCTTGCAGATCCATCAACCACATCATTCATCAGTCTCAGCAGAATCATCAGTCACCACCACCAGTATCCAGACTCCAAACGGGGGATAAAGTAACTGCCGCTCAGGGCAGATATCCTTTAATCACAATCCCCCCGCCCAGTCTGAGTGCCAAATGCGTTGTAATGGACTAATCATCACATGTCACCAACTATAATAAACACTCTTCTTTACTTTCTTCTCTCTCTCTGCTGATTTAAACATGTTTATTATTATGTATTGTGGTGTGTTTCCCGGATAACGTTTCTGAATGGAAGTTGGTCTCAGCAGTAGAGACTACTTAAATCTTCCAGAAGCAGGTTTAGTTGTGTGTGGAACATGAATTTACTTGGGCCCAACAGGGAAAGGAGTTAGTTTGAAGAACTCCAACGGGCCAACTGTCTTTTGCCTTCTTAATAACTTATCCATTGTATCACTAGTAGTGCTTGTGCACACAGTGGTGCTAGACCCTGTCTAGTGGAAAGGGCTGAGGTTAAAAAAAGAAGTATAAAGGTGTTTTAGCCATTAGAACCACAGTCTGTTTGTATTTTAAAAAAGCAGCAGTTACATTTTTTGGGGAACAGGGATTGTGAACCATTTATCTTAAATAAAAAAACCATCCTTACATTTAGAATGATACTTGTCATCCTCTTGAATTAATTGAGAAAGCAACTGACTTTTCTGATTTATAAATATAGCTTGTAGGGATGAGGAAATTTGCATGATTTTAACAGACTATTCATCCTACACACTTGATAATAACACTAAATTACACCTCTGCCTCCCGTACCGCTGCACAGATTCATCTCAGTATTTTATAACCTACTCCTAACCCCCGATGTCTATCACTGATAAAAGTTTCATGCAAATCTCTCCATAACTTTATGAGTTTAATGGCTGCCCTCGGGGTTCTTGTAATTTTAAGAAAGTAAAACAATGAATCCTCCCCATCAAACTGGATCTGCTCCAAAACTCATTGGTTCCCTCTTTTGGAACGGTGCCCTACTCTTCCGATTCATGGTTATCCAGGAACTAATTTATGTTGAAAAATGACTAAAACGGTCAAGAAGTCTCATCTTGCTACGTTCAAAAAGTCAGGAAAATCTGCTCCCTTAACCAGATGCACTGCTTGCTGAATGCCCAACCCTTCAAGTTTCCTCAGAATCTCTCAGGTGGTTTATCCATGACAGAAATAATACAAAAATATTGATAAAAGCCAAATATTACAGAAAAGTACAAAAAAAAGCCTCTTTATCTACATCCACAAGGGCATTGTCATTTTAGAATGCAGAGGGGTCATCCCCAAATCGGAAGTTTGATCCGATCCTCGGACCAGTCTTCATTTCATAGGCCTCTTGATGAAGACCCTGAACCCCAATTTGACCCCCAGCGTCCGCACAACGCTCCTAAGGAATGGCTCAAATTCAGATCATATATTTCACAATGTTGTTCTTTGTATAATTTATACTAGTTGGACTATTTGATAAAATTAGGCCTACGTTGTCATCCCTGGCAGCAGTAACTGAAAATCGCCCAGTCAGTAAATGTGAAGATTGTCCAGAAAACAGTTTTAGAGTTACATTTAAGGAAAACATTGTGTTTCGTAAAGAAGCTCCCTCTGTTGAGTAAAATATGTATTATTGGAATAAAATACAATTTGATTCTTATGCACCAAATTTTGACAAAATTGCAAAAGTTATGTCTGAAAAGCTGTGTATTTTGTGAAAAGCTTCCCCTATCATTAAAATGTGAACAATTAGACTAAATCACTAAATTTACAAGATATATCTCTTCAAGTCGATTCATAGACACCAAATTCAGACCAGATTGGACCAACAGTTGAAAAAGTATGGCCCTAAAACGTTTGGAGATAAAGTTCCCTCTAGTGTCAGAAATATACGGCCAACCTTTGTGAAAATAAATCCAGTTCTTCCTCACATAAGGGTATATGTGGGTGTAATGATCCATGAAACAGTCTTTTGAGTAATTGTGTTAACATGAAGGATTTGCGGCGGCGGATGTGGTCGACCTGGCAATGATGATTCCATATTACCCCAGGCTATTCGGCGATACAAAATATATTATTAATTATAATGGGTTTCAAACTGTTCTTTCATTTTTTTCTTCTGTATGAGACAGAAGAATAAATAAAACAAATAACTGTAAGAATTCTTGGGGTTGTAAAGCTGAAAAGGTGCTAGCTATAACTACAACCCATTTACCCGACCTCCTTAGCAGAAGTAGCAAACATCACACTAATTTAAGCAGAATTTGTTTTGGTCAGGTACACACTCAGAGAAGACACACTCACGGAGCTCCTGCCTCTTGCCCCAGCCTGTCCACGATGTTTGTTATTACCACCCGCCATGACGATCTCACCATGATGACACCTCTTTACTCATCATGCAAGAATAATTCTACCACATTTTCTTGATGCTGTGAAACAAGTATTTGGGATCATGTGTTCATCATCAGTAGTTAGTGGGATATTAAGGAAAAAGTTTTTTTTAAATCGATCTAGATCTAATTTTCTTTCACTGATATATCATCAATCAATCAATCTTTATTTATATAGCGCCAATTCACAACAACAGTTGTCTCAAGGTGCTTTCCAGAAAGAGCAGGTGTAGACCAGACTCTTTATATAATTATCTACAGGACCCAACAAATTCCTCCTTGAGCAGCACTTGGCGACAATGACGAGAAAAAACTGCCCTTTAACAGGCAGAAACCTCGAGCAGATCCAAGACTCAGGGTGGACGGCCTACTGCCATGACCGGTCGGGTTTGAAAAAAAAGAGAGTGAGAGCGAGAAAGAGAAAGACACAGGTGAGGAGAGATACAGACGGGGGAAAAGCAGCAAAGATATCAGCTATAATCCACTTTCTCCAACCGCTCCATGGTCGGGCCGCGGCAGCAGCAGGGATCCCAGGTTGATAATAACATTAATATTAATGTAACATTTAGCAATAGCTTATGGGGAAATACTATATAATAATAATAATAATGATAACAACAATAATCATCATCATGAGCATCTTGTGATCAGTGGACATCCAGCAGGTCCACAGCTGCAGATGCAATCACCAACCATGTGACCTTACAGGGCGAGAAAACACAAAGACTCCAGGGAAGAAGTCAAGTTAGTAACATGCATTTAATCCATAAACATGCATTAAACCATTTAACATGCATTAAAAATATATGAAATCTCTCTGAATGACTCTTATCTCAGCTGCATATTTGTGGTAGCACATCTAATACTCTTTTACGGTAATGTGACCCATAACATGTTGCTCTCAGTAAAGTATATATTTTAATCTCCTTGATCCAGATTTTGATCCAGATTTGGGAGATTATAATCCAGATCTTGATCGAGTCGTACCTATTGGAGGAACATCATGCCTTGGGATTTTACTATTATTCTTCAAGATTCTAACTATATTGCAGGACGGTGGTATAATCGGTCACACAGTTGCCTCACTGCAAGAGGGTTCCGGGTTCCACCTTTTTCTTTGGGTGCTCTCTGTGTAGAGTTTGCGTGTTCTCCCAATGTTTGCGGGTACTTGGCGTACCCCGCGTCTCGTCCAGTGTCAGCTGCGATATGCTTGAGCCCCATTCGACTTTGAACGGGATAAGCGGTTAAAGAAAATGGAAGGATATTAACAATTTGGGAAAAAAGGGGCCAGATATTAATCAATCCATATGCGTACCATGATCTGATACCGCAATTCAGTATTTTTTTATTTCACTACATTTGATCAATCTAGTTAGTAATTACTTTCCACATTCTGTTGAAGAATACAACAGCAAAATCTTGTATTGTTATATCTGTGGGCCATATTAAAAATACTTCATACTACGACTCATTTCCAAAATTTATTATAATAATAATATTTCCATGATGCCCCCAGGGGACCAGTTAACTGCAGGTGGATATAATGTTGAGAAAACTGCAGGAGCTAACATGGGGTGAGGATGAGGACCGGAGAGATCCAGCCAAAGAGAGTGAGATTGTGGAGGGAGAGTGGTGCCTCAGAAAACACATCCCTATCTTTGTTTGCCATGAGAAGGAGGTCTTATCAACACCGCAGTTTCCTGTCGGTGTTTGCTACCCTGTTTCCACTCAGCTTTATTGTTGAGGTCTGATTACAAGCTTGTCTCACACTCTGAAGGTTGATGAATGATGTTCTGAGAAGACCACGTTGCCCCCCCTGTTTTGATGAATGTTAAAATTGGCTCTCTTTATGAATATGAACTCTTATTTATGAATATAAAAAACCACAACCCTGACTTTCTACAAGTCTAATCCCAGCAGATAGGAAGTTGATTGTAAAGTAGCACATGCTGAAAATTACAGCAACATTTCAGCACATTTAGATGGAAAAAAATCTTTGAAGAAGGGTAAGGAAGCCTCGTTTCCTTAAATTAAACACACAGTATTAGTAAAAAGTAGTAGTAAATGTTAAATCTAAATTTGAATGCACATTGGGATGTTTAACACTTACTTTCATATTTATATTTAGCGTTTAATGACACATCTAGAGCTATATTTAACATTTAGTTTTGGATTGTATACTTATATTTATCATTTAAATTAAGTTGACAAGTGAAGACATATATTTAACATTTAGACTTAGATTATCCAAGTTTGGTTTATATACGCACTTAGATTTAATATTTAGGATTATATTCAACATTAAGATTTTACATGTAGATTAAGACACATTTAAAGATTAAGATTAAGATTTGGCATTTATATTATGCATTCATATTTTGGTTTTACATTAAGATTTAGATTATACAGTTACATTAAGATTACGTATCTAGATTTACATTTTGCATTTAAATTCAACATTTAAATTTGTTAACACATTTAGATCTATCATTTTCATTCATATTACACATTTAGATTTTAGATGTAATATTTATATTTAGATTATATGCTTTGATTTCATATATATATATATATATATATATATATTTGCAGAACAGCTGTAGATTTAGAGTTAATGTTCAGATTGAACGTATGGATTTAGATCTTAGTTTTAGACTTTTTAGATATAAATTCAGACTTATATTTAACTTTTAGATTTAATATTTCGACTACACACTAAACATTTTGATTTAATCTTGACATTTTATTTAATATGCTTTTCAAATAAAACAAACAAGTCCATGAATATTGATGTAAATGTCAAGAAATGTCACCTTAAAAGGTTTCATACTCCTTTTAAAATCGTTAAATAGGGCTAAATGTGGCAGAATATAGACATTAGTTTCAGCGAACCACCACCCCATTCTACCACCCCTAAATCAAAATTTTATCTTTAACTGGTTAAAGGTGTATAAATCAAGAAATCTACTGTGAAAGGAATGAAATGAAGCTAACTTGTACTTTGCTGTTGGATAAGCTTCTTATAATCTTACAGTTGTTTGCTGGTTTTGACCTCCTAATGTAGAACTCTGCAAAAATGTGAATAAATGTTGAATGCTGTTAAGGGGAAAAAGCTCTTTTTTTAATTTCTCTTCAGCTTCATGCTTGCTCCAAAGCTTCTTCTTTCTTTTTTTTTTAACACCTTTCTTCCTCGACCCATGTCTCACTGAGTGCTCTTGTCTGTTTTTATCGAGCAACTGAAGTGTGAATCCATCAACCTGCCTGGCAGCCCGGATCCAACAGGATCTGAAGTTGGTTCAGGATATCCAATCATGCTTGACCCCGGCAACAACGGTGACAAGGACAGGTCAAGGGTTTAAGCACAACTACTTTGTGAAACAAACTGCTGCTGATGACGGTATTTCTATTTGTTCATTGTATTTCTTTAGTCAATTACTTTTACTTAATGATGCATTTTCTCTCCTTTAATTCCCCTTCTCCTCAGACCTTCATCTTCTTATATGATGAATTTCTTGCCTGGATTCTGTTTATTACGACACTTCTTACCTTTACCAAATCAGTCCACTGACCCATGGTCTCCTTCCAAATTTACCCACTCTCCCCCGGAGCAAGTCTTGTCCCATTTGCCTTCTTGAAATTCAGATGAGTGGAATGTCAGTAGTTGTTATCGTCTGGACTTTGGTGGGATCTTATTTATTTCCAGGGGAGAAGCGAGGGGGATTAACAGAAGATACTTCACCTTCATCTTGTTATTTGACTTAACGCTTTACCATCCGGCTCCTTTCTTGCAAATTCTATTAATATTGTGCCACTTTTACTGTATTTTTTTAAATTTCTTATATTGTTTTTAGTGTCTAATTTTCTAGTGCCATTATTGTGTTTTTAATTACATTATGTATTATTGATTTAGTCCACTTCGGGGAGATTGCTGTTTTGCTGCATGCCTGTTCATTAAATAACAATAAAGTTTCTTTCCTTCTTTCTTCTGCTCAGCTCTGATCGGTTTATGCCACTGAAATACTGGAAATATAACATATTAAATGTACAACACTCATATGCTCTCTCCAAAGTATCACATTTCAACAAAGTGCTGTACTTATTTGTAAATGCTGTTTTTATAATTGGTATAGTCAAAATCATCATTTTGATAATAATGAACGTGTAATAACACTGTTGTGTGACTATCAGCTAGATGTGGCAATGACAGAATATGCATCTTGTTATTTATTTACTTATTTAATTGCTCTCTGAATCAACATTACACTTATTCCCTTTGTAGTGTTAAATGAACTATCCCTAATAATCCCTTAAATTGCCTGAAGAACTGAAAAAACCTTCATCCTGCAAGTTAAGATGCGCTAATGGTAATGAAAAACTGGAAATACAATAACAATTATTATTTTTATAGATTTATTTTCCCTCATTTTCCCTTTGAGAGGAGCTATCTGTTTCCCCCGGCTCCTTGTGTTTATACCATAGCAAAGCTAATCTCCTGCTGGCTGCCTCCTTATATTTGATGATCATAATTTATATGAGGGTAGTATCAATATCTTTATCCACCTCTTATTTGTGATAATGTCAAAAATGGTTCTGGAACCTCTCATTCAATATTTAATCATTTGGCTCAAATCGAGTTCCAGTCTAGCCACTCACACAATATAGTTGTCGTCACTAAAAACAACAAGATGAACGGTACCTCCAACCGACTGTTAATGATAATTTATGGGTGGTTGCATCTGACACTCAATTGAGTATTTTTTTTTTTTTTTATAAAACAGAAGTTGAAAAGTACTTAGACAACACCTGCATCATGTTATTGGCTTTAAACACAATACAAGCAATGACAGAGGGTTGGATGTAATCCAAAGTCGTGTGTCTGAACCGCCGGCAAGGAAACTTTCGGCGGCCGAGTTGGTGAATGATTCATAATAAGAAAATTATATGACAGCTGCTTCTTCAAAAAAAGAGAAGAAAATCCTGTCCAAACAAGGATGTAATATTCTGCAGAATATCTGAGAAGAGCAATGAAATCTTTGCCATAGGGGCTTTTTTTAAAAATGTATTTCTTTTACTAATAATTCTTCGTCTGCTTTTAGCAGGATTGCTCAAAATATAATGAACAGATTGTGATGATAATTTTTTGACGCAGGGTCCATTTAATAATCCCTTAAACTTTGTGACGTTGGCTCCAGATGATGATCCAGATGTTTGAGTTTGTTTAGTGATTTTTAACGTTCGTTATAAAAATGTTGAATCACCTGTCTTCTCCAGGGTGTAAACCGCCTGTCGCTCCATGTCAGCTGGGATAGACTCAAACTTCCTCGCGACCCTGACCAGGAACCTGACCGGTTCGCTTTTCAGGAACTATGATTTGGATTCAAATCAAAGTGTAATCTGGATCCAAATAATATTACAGATCTGAACTGAAATGTTTAAATTCAGTCTCAGAAAGTCTCAGAAATTTTTGTACCATTTTACAATAAGATTACCCTCATAAAGGGTTTATGAACGCTTTATAACTAACTAACTACTATAAGTCACCAGTAAATTAGGCCTAAGTTTTCAGCCCTGAATGCAACGGTATGTCAATTAAATAATGTGAAATTATGCCAGAAAGAGTGTTTTTCGCAAAAAACATACGGTGATAAAGCTCCCCCTAGTGTCAGAAATATACACCTGACTTTTCCCGAAGGCTCTGAGGCGGCAGCAATGATGGTTCGCTAATATCCCCGACTTTTCGGGAATATAAAAAATGGCAGCAGTGATCTGTTGCTGCCAATTAGTGAACCCATATCGATAGATGATAAATATATTATAAGTTTCTTACAACAGTGAGGATTTATTGTGAGGATTTATAATAACATTAAAACATTTTGTAAATCCTTTATAAGGGTCAAGAGTCATAAGAGTCATTTTGTAAAGTGATAGTGACATTTGGCTTCTATGAGGAAACAATTCATTATGCTACAACTGAAATCAAATTGTAGCTCAGACTTTCAGCCCGATGTCAAAATTATATATATACATATATCTATATATACATATATAGATATATATCTATATATGTATATATCCCATTTCTTGAATAACTGTCTGTCATGTCCCCTCTGTGCCTCTTGGGGGTGATACACTAACAATTTCAGTTTTTCTGGACGTAGCTGATTTAGTAGCCTGGAACATCTGTGGCTCCCAGGAGATCCTGTTTATTTAAGGCCGTGCTGCAGACTAATCTTTCCCTCTCTTCTCTTCCACAAGCAACATGCATCACCGTTTGGTCTTGATGAAGGGTATGGAGTTGGCTTTCAGTGGCTGTGACGCGTCATCACATCAATTTGGATTGTGAGCTGATGCAGGTTACTGTTCCTGTCTGCCTGCGACCTGCATTGCCCCTTGTTGTGGTACAGATGGTTTTAGGTGACAATCTGGATGGCAGTGCTGTGTGGGTTAAGAGGTAGCGATCTCCTGTCGTCGTTTCTGAACGTGTCTGAGTTAGTTAGTGTCTGAGGAGCTGTGGCGCAGGCGGAAACCTGTAGCATGCTGTTTCAAGACTCAATTGGTTCTAGTGATAGGAAGATTAAATTGTTAAATGTACATGCCTTTTCACTGCCTGATCTTCCGAAACCCGTTTCACGGAAGGAATGGCTGAAGAGCCAAAGAGTGGATTCATCTCTGGATGCTTTGTGAAAACGTGATGTCTCAAAATACATTGAGTTGCGCCATTCTTGCCATTTCACTGATAAACACAGTCAGGTCATTAAACTTGTACCTCTGACCCATTCCAGCTGCAGGCCAACCATTTGAGCATCTGCTCATTGATTGTGTTGGGCCATTACCTCCCTCTCGGTCTGATTTTGCTTACATGCTGACTGTGATGTCTCAGGTTACGAGGTATTCTACTGCATTTCCCTCGCGTTCCCTCACAGTGGAATCGGTGATTAGGGCCTTATCCCAGTGAATCTCCTCTTTTGGGAATTCCATGGATGATCCAACGGAATGAGGTGCTAACTTTACCTCCTGCATCGAGCAGATTCTGCAGCAGCTTGGGGTGAAGCATAACCATGCTCTATTGTATCATGCACAGAGCCATGGGGTATTTGAACGTTTCCACCAGACTCTGAATATCAATGTTACGTGAATATTTTGTAGAGATGGGAAGAGACTGGGAAGGGGGGGGGCGTTGCACCCCGGGAGCTCCTGTTTATTTAAGGTCATGCTGCAGACTATGTCTCTCTATCTGCTCTTCAAACAGGCAAGATGCATTATGGTTTGGTTCCGTTGTTTTGTACCTTACAACATCCTCGCACACACAAATCCTCCACTCATGCACACTTTACCACCCCTTACTCTAATGACTGCCCATATCCATGTTTTGAACACTTAGTTCAGTTTAGTTGTTTTACACTTATTTGGTTTAATTTGGTTTGATTGATTAATAAAAACTTTTATTTATAGTCAAACATGGTGTGTGTCCCCTTTGTTTCGTTTTGACCATCTGAGCCAGGTCCTAAAACTGTCAAACCCATAATGATATCACTGTCATTCCCATTTCTAGGAGTTGGTTTTCGAGCTCAAATTTTTGCCTTTAACTGGTAGAGTTATGCGTTGTTTGACTTCTGTCTAGTAATACATAATGGGAAGCCTGAAAAAGAAATTTAAATGCTTCTTTGCTTTGTGTGTGTGTGTGTGTGTGTGTATTTGTGTCTGTGCATTAGGAGGCAGTGTCTAAAACGATTGACCGTACTGATGTGAGCTATCAAAGGGAGACTCTTTTTTTCCTGCCAGACACGACCTAACCAAACAGTCACATGAACACACACACACTGGTGCTCCTTCAGCCGCAGGGATCAAGTCACACCAATTAGTATGCACCAGTTGATTTACTGTGGAAATGGACTACAGCCCAAAGGCAAAAAATGAAGGTTCAGAGGGCCGGAGCTGTTTGTCTGTCCTGGGTAAACAGACGTTAGCGTTACAGTGCAGTGACAATAATTAGCCTCACAGTTGATTTTTAGATGTGCAATGGCTTTTACAGTTAAATAAGTAATTACCGGGTTATGGGCAATAAAACATATATTATCTCGCTCATGCTTTTCACGCCCTCGATTTGAAAGTGAAAAACAAACGGTGCAAAAAAACAAAATTTAGGCAAATTGCAAATGTAAAAGACTAAAATCTCTCTATTATGTACTATTTAGTAAGTACTGCTAACTAGTACATGAGTAAGTCACCGTATTGAATACCCTTATTTAGCCTAGTAAAATAACATAACTTAAATTTTTTGAGCAATAACATGTGGAAAAGACACCATTGTTGTGTGGAAATGTAGTCGTTAAAATTAATGGGAAAATTACTGCAAGAACAATTAATTACCATCACAATAATAGTATTATTATGTCATATTACAGATTTTGCTTATGTTTAGATCTAGATTTACAGTATAAAACAGTCCAGATTTCATCAAAAACATACAATGATGCTGATTTCAAAGAAAACAATTATATGTCTAAATGGTTAACTGTTATTTTATATAATGTCATTAAAGTTCTAATCAAAATGAACGAAACGAAAATTACTATTCGTTGGCTGAAAGTATATCTGCTTTTAAATTATTAATTTAGTGTAGTTTGTGAAATAATATTCTGCAAGAATGACTAATATTGAAATGAAATTTTTAAAAATGTTTTGTATAATTTACGGTAAAATACTGGCAGCTGTGGTTAACAGAATTTCGCAATAAAAAATACGAAAGCCATCTGCTAAAACATTACAGTAAAATACCGCAGACTTTGAAATCAACAGTTTTTCACTGTTGAAAAATTTTTTTTTTTTCTTCCCGTAAAAATTAAGTTTTGCTCTTCTTGAATGGTTGAAGGTTTTTGAATGTAATTTGAAAGTACATACCACACTCACACATTTGCTAGTATAAATTACGTGGAAAAAACAGTAAATAAGCAGTTAATAACTATTTTTTTATCGTCAAATTGTGTGGAAACACAGATAAACACATTTTACTTTGAAAATATAAACTTTTGGTAAAATTAACAGAAAAATTAAATAATGTCACAAGCAAGTCATCACCATCAAAGTATCAATATTATTCTGTCTAAATTACATATTTTAGTGGAATGTGCATTAAATTTGCTGTAAAAAAAACGTTTATAATTGTGAAATACTGTTGCGTTAAAAGTTTAATGAATTAATTCTTTGTAATTTATTGTTGATTTCTGTAATTGTACCTTAAAACAGTTTACAATAAATGTGTTTTTTTGATGGTAATTTACCTTCATGTCTCGTCAATGGTCACTGTATGACATTCTTGCTACCCAAACTGTGTGTGTTTTACCGTGAATTACATAAAACACACAATGTTCTTTACAGTGTATGATGCTGGATTTTTTGGATTTTTATACTCATTCCAATATGAATATATGAGACACTTGGCTGAATGTGTGCAGATGCTTTCCATGCGGCATACTTTGTTTGATAAAAGAGTCTCCTTCGTGCAGTTGCATCTTGGGAAAATATTTTCCGTGTTAATGATTTTCATGTGGCGAGCTAACTCATTTATTCCTGCTCGGGGAGCGTCTTGTGCTCCCTGGTGTTTTCTGCGTGCGAACATAGTCCAGCGGCTTTTTTCATTACAGATTCTCCATGTTGTAAAGTTATCTGCACGCTCCCCAATTAACAGACAGATAGTTCAACCACAAAGTAAAATCCCTCATCTCTACTCACCAAAGTTGTGATCAATAATATAATATGGCATCAAGGAGTTGCGCCATAGCCTAGAAATGGAGGAGAAGATTATAGGATTATCAATCCTCAATCCTCATTCCAATATGGAATCTAAATTCCTCATTGCTCAGACTGCACCTGTAACACTGAAAACAAATAACATGCTTGCATTTGTTTGCCATCGGATGCCTCTGATGTGTTCAGAGACCCATTAAGTGACCACAATATGAGGAGTTTATTCTTCCATTGGATTGACTATCTATCCGGAGCAGCCGTATGTGACACCTTCATCCCACCAGGATAAAACAGGCAATTATTTCACTATTGATTCTCTCTTTGAGGCCCAGAGATCTGCAAAGTAATGAAAAAAACAAAAGGACTTTGAAAGGTTGGTGGCATTTGGTCTCTTTTGTAACGGATTAATAGCATTGTAGGAGGATTTGGTTTTGAGGCAATGCAGTATGTATGGATCAACATACAAAGAAACCAACAGAACCTAAACGCACCGCTGCTTTAAACAGAAAACCCAACTGTTGCATTAACTTTATGTCATAAATGAAGTCATCACTAAAGGGATTCTTTTAAGATTATTCAGAGATGTCAGGCTGCTACAATCATACAGAAGGACACGAGGATCGGATGCGAGATATCCTGGACAGGGCGGTACTATTTTGTTATACCCACGTTAACCTTTAATGTCGTACTCAGCTGTTTGGTTGGGCTCATTTTGAGTCACTATTTCTTATTAGAGAATGTGGCTGAACCTCTTTATAATATGACCCAGCGGCAGCCCAAGGATGGAGCCCAGAGGAACACCACAGGTCAAAGAGACCGCTCTGGAGGAGGTATTGACGACTTTAGTAACAGAATTTTGTTAGAAAATGTTTAAGGTTCAAATAGTGTAAAAACACAACGGTTGAGCTAATCTAATTAAAATTACTTATTTTCCACGAAATCAAAGTTTTATCATTAAATAGAATTAAAAACGTTTTTTTTTTACTGTTTAAAAACATCTTTGACCAAATAATTCTTCCTTTTTATGATACATTTAGAGTGTCAAAGATATTCATTTAATGAATCCTCCAAATAAATAATATTTTGATGTTCTTTTTTCCCTTGGTGAGGATAATAAAGGGTTAATACTAAAGCAGTGTGGAGGTTAAAAAGGAGGTTAACCGTCAAATAACCCTCAAAACAATGCTCCCTAAAATGACATGTAATAATTATAGAAAACCTAATCCCCTGCTCTGATTGTGAAGTTCCCTTTAAACTGTTAGGTCCTGCCAAATCGATCACGTTTTTTGGCTTTATCAAGTCTTAGTTTTAAGTTAAATCCACTAAAGGGGAGTTTAAAAAGGTAATTAAATTTGGCATTAGTGTAATTATCCATACACTCCTTACTCGCCTTTTTTCCTGTTTCCAACCTAAAGTTTTCATTTGCTTTTTAACTAACCCTTAAAGCAAACAAATTAATTAATTAAAGACTCATAAAATTTGTCATAGTTTTTATTATATTAGCGCAGCCTTTTGGCAAAGAATGTTTTTTGAAAACTATTTGAACCTTGTCAGACTTTTTTTGCTGTATCAAGTTACATAATTATTTTCAGTAATTAGTCACATGCTGAAATATGACAAAAATAATTTCACTTATCGCTTAGGACTTCTCAATAGCCATAGTTAATGTTATGTCCTCCGTGGCCCATTCGACTCATGGTGTCCAACAGAGCTCCATCATTGGCCCCTTGCTCTTCACAGGCTTAAAACATTCCAACCACTTACGGGTGCCATTGTAGCGAGATAATCAATGTTATTCTGACTCAATCTTAACCCGTCAACTATTATAATGTTATGGATGGTCTGTGCACAATGGAAGGCTTACATGTGGTTTCCAACAGTAAATGACAATTAGCTTGAACTTAAACATTTAATAATCTTACTTTAATTTGACGAGCAGTCACGTAAAACTCAGGAAGCACTCGTAATCATAGAGCAGACATTAAACCTTGTCCAACCAGCATCATATTTAATACCAGTGAGTCTAACAACTGACTCACTCTGTGTATTCAACAGTTTCCTGGCACAAGGCACAAAGGAACGTCTTGCCCTGTTAGACCTCAGGGCAATAAAATACTGCCAATGTATTGCTATCCCAAATGGGAAGAAACCACTGACTTATATATAGCAAATAACATTTTTACAAGGAAAAAAAAAATCATTTCTAATTTTCTGTCAAACAAGATTTTGATCTGTAACAAATTCACCTTAGTTATTTTCATATATGACTATTTCGCTGTAGTGAAATCCCACGCGATACATGTTGAACCAGTAGAGTCAGGAAGCTTTTAGTTTTTGTCCTGAATCTGACAGTGGTGTGTCTTATAATACATTCAAACCATATGGGGTACGAATTAATGACTGCATTGACAATTTTATTGTTATTGTGACTTTATTCTTGAAAATTTTTTGTTTTTTAACTGTTCAATATGGCCATAATACTCAGCCATAACCATCAGAGCAGGAAAAAGCAGTTAGATTTCCCCCAGACATTCATATGAGGACATGACAACCATTATTTAACCCTCAGACAAACATAAATGAACCAACGGCCTCCTTCTCTCAGAATTTTAGACTGCTAGCTTTGGGTTACAGGATACACACTCCAGGTTGTATTATCATGTCGTAGTGATCTTAGACAAAAAACGTTCTCTTTGGTCACTCAGCATGGCCGCGCTCATGCTACACCTGCCTGAGGCGAAGCTGCTGCAGAAGAGTCAGTTCATGTTTGAAGGTTAATGGACGACCTCAGTTGCTGATTGGAAACCGAGCCGCTCCCGTTCGCCTTTTTTCTCCTTTTATGGTTTGGCTTTTCTGTCGGGCAATTAATCTTCTCAATGGACGCAGTCTGGATCTCAATCGTGTTTTCTGGTTCGGTTTCAGGGCTGGCTACTGAAAACAAATATGAGTGCTGTCTGTGCAGACTGTGTTTGCTAAACAGACCGAGTCCTCAGTCTGCATGGAGAAAAACCCGCCACGCACCATCTGCGTGATCCACTCAGCAACTGGGAGATCAGAACAGCTGAACAGAAAGTCATTTATCTCATTAGTAATAGCATTAGATAAACCTTTGTGAAATAATATGACACCACTTGTGAAATGATATTTCCATATCGTCTTAATCAAGATATCACAGCAGAGCCATGCTGGACCAGTGGTGGGTAGTAACTGGGTAATATTAGGTCATATTACATTTACCCAAAGATTTACTAATTTGAAGTACTTGTACTTTAAGTTTGTCTGACAGATGTCATTACTTCAAATATAACAATTTTTCAAACACTTCACTCGTGTTTGTAAGTATTTCTTCGGAGACTGAGAAGATGCTTCTTCCTATAATGATAAATAAACAATTAAGAATCCATCCTGGACTCATGAGGAGAATGTCACAATGCTGAAAACAGGCTGATCTTATGAAAAGTTGACTCTTTACAGATACGTGTTTCTCACATGAGGCTATAGAGGGGATAACGATGATCCTGTGTGTGTAATAAAATACTCACCTTTATGAAGTAGTTAGTAGTTAGATTTCTCCTTTTATAACTTTAATATTGGCAGCAATAATATGGACCGACAGTAATATTTATTCAAATAGAATAGCAAAAAATATTAAAAAGGACCCTTCTACTGCACAATGCGTATATTTACTCTCATACTGCAAGTTAACTTTACTTAAATACTTTTACTCTATTAAGGTTTTGCAGTTATTTTACTTTTAGTGCAGTATTTTCACAGTGTGGTATTAATAAGTACAGGATCTGAATACTTTTTTTTAATTTTACATTTCTGTGCTTTTCAAAAAACAGGTCTGTTACTTTAGTAAATAATCTTTACTTTTTTTTTGGAAAAATAGGTAGGTATGTAGGAATTTAGGTAGGTACTAGATAGGCAGGTACTAGGTAGGTAGGTAGGTAGGTACTAAGTGGGAAGGTGGGTCAGTAGGTAGGTAGGTACTAGGTAGGTACGTACTAAGTAGGTCGGTAGGTAGGTAGGTACGTAGGTACTAGGTGGGTATGTGGGTGGGTAGGTAGGTTGGTACTAGGTAGGTACGTACTAAGTAGGTCGGTAGGTAGGTAGGTAGGTACTAGGTAGGTAGGTGGGTGGGTATATTAGTCAGTTTTTATCACTTCATGTAGGGCTAAAGAGACAGCTCTCACAACTATCATACTATAGTATGATAGATCAGTTCTTGTCAGCCCTTATCTTGATAAAGGTGAGAATTAAAGTGATGTGATTTACATACACTATTATATCCCCAGAAAGTCAAAAAACTACCTCAGGGATCATTTCAAATGTTATATCATTATAGCTCTACCTATCTGTATACTATCATAGCTCTCTGAGCATATTTAACTCTAGAGGTTTATATTTTACTCACTACAGGGAGCTTTTTATTTTTTTCAACAAACACCGTTTGTGAGGAAGACCTAAATTGAAAGAAAGAATGGTTGTATATTTATGATGCTAGTGAGAGCTTTATCTCCAAAGGTGTTCAGGCCATAATTTTTTAAAATAATTTCATATGAATCGACTCGAGGAGATCCATCTTGTTGGAGGGTTAGGGTTACTAGTTATGAACTACTAATGTTTCACACTAGTAGTTCATAATTTACTCACTAGGGGGAACTTTTTTAGAGAACTCTTTGAATCTGACACAAGTTCCTAACTGTTATTATTAATTTCTTCAGATTTGGTGCATGTGAATCAACTGGAGGAGATATATCTTTATCATATCTTTCTCTAATAATTCACATTTTTCAAACTTAGGGGAGCTTTTACTTTTTAGTGAAAAATACTACCGACTTAATTTCACTTTTAACTTGAGGGGTGCAGTCGGGGGGAGTACTTGTACAATGCAGAGAAATGGAGACTTTTGGGGTATACCCTTGCTGCCCGGCCACAGCATCGTTAGCATGATTTGGCCTGAAGTAGGCATGCTTGTATGATCACAATATTAATTAAGTAGTATAACATCTATCACCATCTGTGTTTAATATGGCAGCATGCTAACATTTGCTAGTTAGCACTTACGTAACATCGAGAAGGTAGTGCTGAGGCTGAAAGGCTGATTTGGTTGGATCAAAGGTTGTGAGATTTGCAAATTATTGTCATGTATGTATATGTATGTGTATGTATACAAATACACATGTTTATATGTCTTTATTGTTTTCAATTGTCACTTTACAAACATCAGAGTTGCTGTAAGGCCCAATCTTTCCCTGGGGGGATTACTAAAGGTCTTTCTATTCTATTATTTTCTATTCTATTCTATTCTATTCTATTCTAATTCTATTCTATTGAGGAAAAATCATGTAAAAAATGCACTCGGAATTAACTTTATAATATTTTTCCATTTATAAAATCGTCACAATGCAGGAAAGACAGAGGTAAAGTAGAAGGAACATCAAAGAATTTATCCTGCAGTTACCATGAAAATTACATGAGAATGTATTCAATAGTACCAATTTCCTCAACCCCCTTTCAGTCACACAGATGTCCTGCAGGACGCATACACTTTATTCCCACCTTCTTCTCCCTCCCTAACTGTAAAGCCCTGTCCGTATCGCAATGTTTACCGCATGTTGACATGGAAAATATTTTAGGGTGAAATAGCAATGATTCATATACACACACTCTCACTGCTCTCTATGTTTGTCTTTAAACTTCACTTTTCCCCAAATCGTATATAAGCCATGTTTAAGAAGGGTTGATCAGTCAGTGAGCTCTCCCCTGGAGTATGGGATGTACTTTTTTACAAAGATGGAGCTAATTATTTTTTATTCTATTTTCAGATGGAGAACTTGAATTGGGACAAACTGGGACTCTTTCAATGGACTAAGATTGCCGGTCATTGGTGATGGTGACTTGGCGAGCATCTGATTATTTTGGCGTTATTTTGATTGTCTTATATTGTTATGAATGTGTGGTTATTAAGGGCACATATTTATTACATTTTTTTTTTTTAGAATTCAATAGCAGCACTTCAACATTGTCATTATTAGCGTTTCCCTTCTATCAAACTTGAACGCAACCT
This sequence comes from Lophius piscatorius, assembly GCA_009660295.1. Lineage (NCBI taxonomy): Eukaryota > Metazoa > Chordata > Actinopteri > Lophiiformes > Lophiidae > Lophius > Lophius piscatorius. Next base: position 65,515 of record VRLP01000808.1, on the reverse strand, counting down.
TTGATCAAAAAAATTCTGCATATTTCTACACTTTCCAATGACCTCTGAAGGGCAAACAATAAGAAGGGAAAAAAGGTCGTTAAATAACTTCCAGTCTAAGGGCAAGACATTTCACTTCTTTCATGTGTCTAGAGTGTGTCTAGATGTTTACACATAACATCAAGCAGCAAATGCCGAGCTGGGGCACTGGGCATGACGACATGTCTCCAGGCTTGACGTTCTCTGCTACCGTTTACTAAACAGCCTTGATAGGACTTGACTGTTTTAGTAAATACAGAAGGTGCGTGCATGTTTGTGTGTGTATGTCTGTGCGTGTGTGTTTTGGGTTGATTTGGTAACAGGACAGTTCTCTTTCAGGTAGCAGTTAAGTAACGGACTGCACCCCCTAATTCAGGAGGAATAAAACAAGATTTACAAGCAGGCACACTATATGGACTGCACATCACCTCCATAGTGAGGTGTGAAATCTTTCCAATGCTGCTATAATCCGCGTATCTTTACAAACACAAATCACTCAGGCATAGCGGCTCTGGTGAAATCGTTCTTTGTCTGAGTTTATATTATAAACACCACACGTTTGTTTGGCCTGCACCGCACGAACCCCTTAGACACACACACACACACACACACACACACACACACACACACACACACACCCACACACACACTCGCACATAAACAATATTAGTGTGTGCGTGGGTGTGTTCCGTTAGTTCGACAGGTGTGTGGAAGACTGCCACGAGCCAGGCGGCAGGTGGAGATAATAATAAAAATAATAATACGAGGATTTATAGATTTTAATCGCATCACTCTATTGAGCAATAATTCTACTGCCTAAGGCAATGAAGGGCCATAGCTACAGTAACTTGTTATTGATGGATGCTGTGTTGGGTATCCTTGAATCATAGAGACGCTTCCAAACACACACAATGTAGCTTGTAATATCCTTGAATCCACATCACAGCTTATTGTAGAAATCATATGTATGAATAAAGCATAATATAGTTCTGGAAAAAAAAAAGCAGATAAGAAGAAATGCCGGGAGGAAAATGTGTCGGAATTGCCTGTAAAACCAGGTGGGACAAGATTGTAAATATTTTATGGGCTATGGATAAAAAAAAAAAGAAGGTATATACTGAAGACCAAATTAAAGAAACAGACATCGGAAGAGTCATCACAGCTTGAGTTAGAATAAAAGAAAATATCTTTAAGGTCAGGTAAATCCCTCAGGTTTTACCGCTTCTTATCAGAAAGCTCCATCTAGAATGCCACACTCTCCCTCTGACCTCGTCATCCTCATCTATGGTCTTGATTAAAAGCTGCAAATTTGCATCAATTTGAAACCGAGTAAGACAAAAGAAGGCAGGCTACGCCAACTGTTAATGAAATCTCACAGACAAAAGCCAAGTAATGACTCAACTGGCGGATAAGTTCAAAAGGAGCTCACCTTATTTCTGGGGACATTCACCTGTCAGCTAAAAGCCTGATGCTGATACGAAAGGACAAATCATGCCTGCAGAAATTATTCTAGGATAGGCCAGATAACGACTCAAGGATATGCGAGATCATTTGGGGTTGATGTGACATGTTGGGACAGCGATACATCTGTTGTTAACCATGCTTTTTTTCTTTTTTCTCATCCCCATAACTGGAATATCTTCAATAAGGATTATCTGTTTGCATATGATTTGGCACATTCATGAATCACGAATGAGTTTTGAGTTTGTTCCAAAGCGTCAGGCGGACATTTGACACAGTTAAATCAGATATGCTTTTAAGTCTGACACAACCGATAAAGCAGGACTTTATGGGTCGTAAAAATTCAACCTCATCGCTTGTCTTGAAATCAGTTATGCAAATTTGACAGGTTTGACCTCCCCACCTCCAACCATTAATGCACTTTGTCAATTGGCAGTAAGTTCTTTCTTTCTTTCTTTCTTTCTTTCTTTCTTTCTTTCTTTCTTTCATTCTTTCTCTCTTTCTTTGTACTTCCTTTCAGTCATTCATCGTTCTTTCCCTCTCCTTCTTGCTTGCTTTGTTTATTGTAAATGATGGTCATGCTGCCTGTGTTTCCAGCTAAATAAAGGCCTGAGGGTGACACCAATCAGAGTTTACTAATACTTACTCACCTAATAATATCAAGTGTGAGCAAGACAACCTTGGACAAAGTAAATTGTTCATTTGTACAATTGTACATAAACATTCACTTATTAAATTAACCAAATATATGGATAACTAATGTGAAAACTTGCTCAACGATTTAGTAATTCACATATAGGAACCAGGTATTCAAAATAGTGTTTTCCAAGTGTTTAAATATTGTATGAAACATAAAACAGACAGTAATATATGAGTGTCTAGGCATTCATTTAAATATTAGCTGTGGGCATGATTTAATTTACAAATAAATGTTATATACTTGAATTTACAGTGGACTATATTAATGTATTTTCCTAATTACTGTATATATTCTTCCCTTTTCAGTACCTCTAAATGACGGGTAGTCACAGAGGAAAACAAACCAGAAAATGTGCTGCATCTAATCAGCACTATCTATATGTAAATATCTCCAGCCAACATGGGTGGGCATCATGGAAATTTGGATCTTTAAGGTTTAGGAGAAGCAGTTAGTTATCCATCACACAGAGATCAGGTTACATCGACATGCAGGCCCCGCAATATTGGTCATTGTTTTTCTGACGGGACTGTTTTCTGTCAGTGATGTCAGTGCTTACTTTCTGGATTTCTTTTGTTTGGGGGGGAGGGTGAAAAGTCTGAGAGAGAGAGAGTGTGCAAGCAGGTGTGTGTGGGTAACAATGATTCATTATTGAAGAATAATTCATTTTTCCTTCATTAAAAAAATAAAGCGAAACACGCAAATGTAAAATTCACAACATTTTTATTGATATCAAAAACACAACCTACATAGCATATATCAAACATTCATAATCCAGTTTGTACAGCTGTACCAACAAACCAACCATCTAACTGTATAACATTGAACAACACATTGACATATTTACAATTTATTTAGGTCTAACTGTACATTTACCACTATGTCTAAGAATCCAGGACTATAACTACATCAGTTTGTACAACAAAATAACATTACGGAGGGTCTGCCTCTTTTGGAGCAGTGTTTACAGGCGTTGAACAACTTGTTTAGATATGCTGTCTGAGCATTGTATAGGCGATAACATCAACGAATCACAGATACTGTGGTGTGGAATGGCCTGATGTCAGCAGATCACATGTTGGATCTGTTAATCATGAGTCAGATCTGATAGAGACTTGCTCTGGGTAGAATAAAAGCTGACTACGGATCTGATAGGGAGGCTCACAGCAGCTTCGGGGAAAGACACTTGATGTCCATTGTGGTAGACTCAGCTTTTCCTGTGGGAATCTACGCCTTTTTACTCTGTTGTCGCACTCTGTAGTGATCTCAACTGTCTCAGTCAGCGCAAACATACTTGCGTGTGTGTGTGTGGGTGTTTGTGTGTGTGTGTGTTCCCAACATAACCTCCCCATGAAAAAGCTGACCAGACAGGTACAATCTTCTGTCAAGAGTCTTTAAACCAAACTTTTTTCTTCTTTCAAGTCTTTTTAAACTTCTGTTCCCTCACGGTGGTAGATGATTCCCGTCGAGCCTAGCGTGGGGTAGAAATGGCCACTGGACGTGCTGTATTGGCTGAGGACAGGGTTCGAGTAGCCTAGAGAGGAGTTGGGGGAAGAGGTGAGCACATGGGGACCTGGCACTTGCGGTAACCATTCTGGGCCACCTGAGTTGGGGGAGTAGCTGCTGAAGCTCCCAGGCTGTGTGGGTCTATGAGTAACATCTAAAGGGAGGTTAATCTGCAGGGGCCTGCTTAACCCATCTCCTCCCACCTCATTGACGGCTTCAGCTGACATTCCAGACATCTCGGACAAGAAACTGCTCAGACAAGGTGCAGGACCTGATGATGAAGGAGAGGGGATCCTCTCTGCTGAGGGGGAAATGTCCAAAGCAAGATTGCCAGAGTGTTTGGGGCTGCCCCTCTCGCTGTCATTTGGCTCTGGATTCCCTGAAACGCCATCACCTCCAGGGAGAGGGTCAGACTTCCTCTTCCTTTTTCGGCGGAAATTTCCGTTGTCAAACATCTTCTCACAGTTTGGGTCAAGCGTCCAGTAGTTGCCCTTGCCTGTGATGTAAGAATGGAGAGTTAGTCGGGTTCAGAAATGGGGGACTATAACTTTTACAGCATGTGTAACAAGAAAACAACACAAAATTAAGCCTAAAGTGGAAATAATTAAATTGTCAGTGATTTTCAAACAATAAACAGAAAACTTTTTTAAACATTTTAAAACATTACCTGGATCATCCTCATCTCTTGGTACTTTTTTGAAGCAGTCGTTCAGTGACAGGTTGTGTCGGATGGAATTCTGCCATCCTGCTTTGCTCTTGTTGTAGAAAGGAAAGTTATCAGCGACATACTGGTAAATCTGACTTAAGGTCAGCCTCCGGTCTGGTGCTCCGTGTATCGCCATTGCAATGAGAGCAGAGTAGGAATAAGGTGGCCTGACCAGTTTCATCAAGTCTTCTTGGGAGGGGAGAGAGAACCAGCCCAGCTCCCCTCCTGGACCCCCAGCTCCAGCAGGACCCAGATAAGGCCTCTGCATGCCGTAGTGCTGAGGAACAAAAGGGGGGCCTGGGTTGCCAGGTGGGCCAGTAGTTGCCAGGTATGGTGGCGTGTTCATCCCGGAGCCGTTGAACCAGAGGTAAGGGTTTGGCGAGGAGGTGGTGTAGTCGCTCAGGTCGTACGAGGTTGGCGTGGTGCGCTGAGGACTCGGCAGTGAAGGAGGAGGATAGTAGCAGTCACTGTACATGCTGAGCTCAGGGGGCTCCTGGCCAAGGCTGGGAAACTGTGGACCACATCGAGGAGGAGATTGGCCCTGGGTTTCAAATGAGGACATTTTCAAATGTCTTCCCACCTCTTCTCAAATATTTGACTTCAGTTGTCCTTCCTTTATATGCCAAAACCTTTTTGCAGTAATTTTCTCCGTCCCTGAAAGTCCTTTTCTTGTTCAGATCTTCTAAAGTATTTGAATGTGAGCCGATTCAAATGATGGATTCCAAGTTGTAGCCTACTCTTCAACACCTCTTTCTTGTCTGTTTGCCCTTGCGTTATGTCAGGGTGTCACCTGTCACATTGGCTTTATCTGCTTCCCTGAATACGCCCCCAGTCTCATTTGATTGGTTGTTTTCCCAGGTGAGTCTTTACTCTTGCTTTCACTTTTTTCCAGCTGTCAGCTAGTTTAGTTCCTCCAGGGGTTTTTGCTCACCCACAATTAGATAACTTTCCACTCAAGCCGTTATTCAAACAATGACTTCAGTCACTCTTTTCTTCTTCTTTTCTTCGGATTATGATACAAACAAAAACAAGCTGAAATACATCTGGCCTACTGACATGATACGTTAATGTTTTTCTTTTTTTATTAAGCACTGTAATTCTGCCATCATGAACATTTTATTTGAAGAAGTATGACCTTGTCCTGCGTTAAAAATAGAGAATTTTGTGAACACTGTGGTTATGGTTTTGTATTTAATAATTTTGGAAATACATATATCAGCAATAACATTAAAGTCACATGTCTGAAAAGGAGTAAATGTTTTTTCTGTCACCAAAACGGCTCAACCGGTTTGTTCTCACACCTTCTATCAGAACTTTTTTCAGCTATTTGGGTTACAGTAGTTCTTCCGTGTGATTGCACACCACAAGATAGCCTTCTCTCCTCACATACATAAGTGTGCCTTGGGCGCCCATGACTCAGTCACCGGTTCACCAGTTGTTTTTCCTGAGACCCCTCAGGCAAGTATTAACCACTGTATAGTGGGCTCACCCAACGAGAACTGGAGTTCTGGAGACGCTCTGACCCAGTTGTCCAGCCATCACAAGTTTGACTTTTTCAAATTCATTCAGCTTCAACACATAAACTTTGAGGAGAAATAGGTGCTTGTTCCCTTAAACCCCAACCAATGACAAGGTAAACTGTCACAGGACAATCAAAGATATTCTGATTACCCCTGTGAGTGTACATAATGTTATGGCTCATTTTAATATAAATTATATTATTATATATTAAGTTTGAGCTATAGCGTCTTTCGCTTTGGAAAGAGAGTTACGATTATTGATAAACAAAAAAAACAACAATTGATAATCTTAATCTTTTTTTGCCTATCTAAATTAACGTAAAATATTACGTAACACTGTCGCATTTTAAATTGAGACTACGCAATACGTTAGGCTTGTCAAGTGTAAGTTTTGTATAATTCTTATTAGATAATGTCATTTAAAGCTATAAATGGCTGGTTATAATTCGGACTAGTGTTCAAGTGCTTGTGAATACCGCTGTCCCTGTTATCAAATGTCAGTCAGCATCTTTATTTCAGTAAAACAAACACCATGATAACTTTTCCAATTGGGTAAAGGTAACTCCTAAGCTAGTCGCTAAGCTAACAGGCTAACGCTGCGTCATCAGTTTACGAACAGATAGTGACAATAATAATAATGTTATTAATACATTTAATGTAAAGACGTGAGTTAGCTTGGGTTAATTCTCTTCATGGATGGTTAATCCTCTTCATGGATTAACCAACAATTCACGAAAGCCATTTTTCGCACGTTAAATTGCTAGATGGCCGATTCACCCTTGTTCTCCGAGCTGCTGGAGCTCAACAAAGATTTGGAGAGAATGACTGAAGACGTTGAAAATATCTCAGGTGAGTACTTCATCTTTATTTGAGTGTTTGACAGGACACAAGTACTGATACCACACCGTGTAAATACTCCACTAAAATTAAAAGGCCTGAATGATAAACATTACTTAAATAAAACTCTTTAAATATTATCAGGAGAATGTATTCAAATAAATCTAAATAAAAGTACTCATTGTGCAGTAAAGTTGTCCTCTCAGTGTTTCACTATTCCTTTTCCATTTGGGTTAATATTACTGTGGCATTAATCTCTCTGCCTATATTACTACTGTAGACTGAGGTAAGAATGAGGTAATCTGATCACTTTATGATATTTAGTAATTTAATCCAAGGTATCATTATAATTGATTTAATACACCGCTGGCCTGTGAGAACCACTTCTCTAAAAGTCAACTCTGTCTGTTTTGAGTATTGTGACATTTCCTAGATAATCCAAGAATTATTTTTTAAATGCCGTAATATACCATAAAGAAATATTTAGGTTTATCACAAACGTTTAAAATAAACGCATACATTCAAGTGTATGAAAAATTGTTATTTGTGAAGTTACCAATAACAGCTGCCAGGCAAATGCAGTGAAGTAGAAAGTAAAATAATTCCTTCTGAAATGTAGTACATTACAAAAATAAAGTAGCATGAAATGGAAACACTAAAGTAAAGTGCTTGTACAACAAATAGGTACTTCAGTGCAGTACTTGAATAAAAATGCAAACTACCCAGTACTGCTCTGTCCACCCATAGTGCAGCTGAAATGGATGGCTTATGACGGTATTTTGCAGTACCCTAGTGATATCGAGCTGCGGTTAATCTTCATATGGCCTGTCCACATGTAGTGCATCTGACATGGATGGCTTATGACATGGTGATGCTGCGGACCAGTCCTGAGCTGATGGCCTCCATGCTCAAACTGAATGAAGTCTATCAAACATGCAGAGCTGCTTTCTGTGGAGATGTAGACCAGGATCCAGAGTTGGACGAATGTGCTGAACCTACACCAGCAACACACGTGGACTCTATGTGACGTAGCTACCACATTTTTCAGTTCACCGTTGCATTTTTCAGTATGCCGTTGATGTGTTAAGAATATTGTTGGAAATGCTAAAGCTTCATTTTCATATTGCTGAGAAAAAGCCTGCATGTTTCTGGGTTTCTTTTCCATTAAAATAGGACATTACAGTAAGTAATATGCAGCTATTCATCTATTTACTGTTGTTTTAACATGCCCTGTGTGTTCTGTTGATTTTTGGAACTACATTGTAGTCTTGAATTGAAAAATAAACATTGAAATGATAATGTCTTGTGTCATTTTTATTTGAATAGATATTCACCATTCAGCCGTAATATTGACTTTTCCTCTGCGATGCAATGTGTGTTCTGACACCTCTCTATCAGGAGCAGCATTTACTTTCAGTAATTTATGTTACAGTAGCTGTCCTGTGTAATAGGACGCGATGGGCTCCTAATGCACACTATTGAGATTTGGGTGCTAATCACCCTCTCGCCCGTTTACAAGTTGTCCTTCCTCAGGCCACTTTTGCAGGTACTACCCACTGCCGACCGATAATACCCAAAAAGACGTTCAGTTGCAATGATTTGACCCAGTCGGCTAGTCATTACAAATTGTTCCTTGTCAAAGCTGCAAAGATATTTCCGCTCACTTATTTTTCCTGCTTCCAACACATCAACTTTGACTATAAAATGTTCACTTGCCGCCTAATAAATCTCACCAAACTCCTAGATGACTTTGTAACGAGATAATCAATGATACTCTGACGTCACCTCTCCGTGGTTATAATGTTATGGCTGAAATTTGCAGCTCTCATGCATAATTTTTATTGTCCTGTCATTTCAGGAGTAATTACTAGTCGAACTCTTTCAACAGCATTCCGATAAGCATTTTGGTTTTAAGCTTGTTAGATGTTGTTTATGGTTGACATAGCTTGAGGTTACACCATGTTCTGTTGTAATTATTTTCCAGATGGAAAACACAGAGAGGAGTACGCCACAAGCTGCCCTCAGTGATCTGGAAAACATACTGAAAGGGCTGGGCTCCTTGTCTAACTGCATGGATCAACTGGCATGTACGACTTTTTGCTGTCATCCGCTCCATTTACACATCCAGAATGTTATGAGGCATCATTTGCCAAATGCCAGGAGGACCTTGATGAATGATTTGCAAATATGCAAAGCACTTAATGTATCTGTCGTAGGAGATCTGAGATGTGATAGCTAAATGTGGATTATGTACTCCAACTGCTGCGCAACTTCTTGTATATGTCAGCAGTACTTACATGATGCTACACGATGTCTGGCATGTTCCATACTTCTGATGGAATAGATAATAGCAACGGAAGGATTTCACACACACGGTTGTCCGTCAGACAATTTAATGTTAGGCCTGATCTTGCAAATTTGCTCAGAGGCAGAATGGCGAGCAACCAAAAAGTCCATTTTAATTACTCTCATCCCTTAAATGATCGTTTACCTGCATAGCTGAATACGGCAAAGCCGATATCAAGACTTTTAATAAACACTAAACCTTATTCACTTGTTGATTTTTACATTGAATATATTAAAACCCTATTACATTAGCAAATTCTGTGCCAAGAGATTTCAAACTGTGATTTTACAGAACAGTCGCCAGCTTCTATTTGAAAAGAGACTCAATAAAAAAAAAAAATGTATAAGTAATTACATAGTTATTAATAAATAATAATGGTTTTACAAAGGATTAAATACAACATGTTGTAAATACCACACTAAAAACTCAAGCTAAGTTGAGTTGTTTGATGAGTCTTTTGCTGAATAAATAACATTTAGAAAGCCTGGTTGTAGAATTTTAGAATTAGAGCTGAGGTTAATTGTCATCTTGCAAAATACATCTGTTTGAGTAATGCATCATGTCAAACAATGAGGCTTGCTGTTCAAGAAAAAGGATTTATTTGAGTTATATATACCATCCCGTCTTATCTTTCAAGTTCTATTTAGTACCATAATCTTCGGTGTGAAACCTTTTATAAACAGAGATGTGACTTTTGGAAATATTACAAGGCAGCTGTGACACAAATCTTTTTTTTTTCTGCCTGCAGTGCGCGCCCAGCTGAGGCAATGTGATCTGATTGTGTCTTTTGGCCACCCTGACAAGATGGCCTTCCTGAAAGTCCAGGAGACACTAAGGCATCCGTACCCACAGCTGTCCAGGACGACTGGAGACTAAGGCATGAAGACAAAGGTAATACTGTTGTGTTAGGAGAGCTTAGTTTAATAAAATATATGAACCATCAGTTGTGTAAACAAAGTTATCCTCCTCTGTTTACTAAACATACATGCCAGCCAAATGCAGAATTGCATATAATAACCTTTGTAATTGGGAGAATTGTGATATTTGCTCTTATTTTCCTAAAAGCCTGAGTGCAAATAAGCCTTCAGATACAGACGTAAACAACCCCATTATGCTTGGTGCCGGTGCCAGTCAGAGGCCCGAGGGGTGCATCGGGCTACATTGGTTCTGGGTCTGTGGCATCAACCAGCAGCAACGGGCTGCACATGTACTATGCAATCATCTCCGTTACCCTAGGGGAACGCTGAAGCCCAGCAGCATACAAACAAAAAGATAACAGTGACCTAATGACGCAGCTCAGCATAAGTCAGCATCAAATGCTCCCTGAGGTGCCATGTAAGATGTGAACATTTCACTTTAATGGAGTGATATTTCCCTGTAATTTCAACATTGTAGGTAAAGGCATCGTTATTTTCAGTATACCTTGGTGTTGTTGAAACCAGAGCCGAGGGAGAAAGAATTTAGTCAGTTATGGATATCTATGTTGTAAACTTGGCCTTTTTTCAGCCATATCGGGTGTTCGGGTTGTCAGTTGAGTTTTTGGAGCTGTCTGTCAGCACATGTGTGTCATCCGAAGGAAACAATATGAACAAGTTCATACATACATACATACATGATCTCAGCTACTGTAACATAGATATATGACTAAAAGGTGAATCGTCTGCTGCATGTTTGTCGGTTCATGTGCGTCTCTCTGCTCCAATATGAGGATATGTGAGAGAGCGGCAGAACCTGACCCTGTTCACCTCTCTGAGAGCACCTTTTCTCGACATCTGCAACGATCCAAATCCAAATCCAAAAGTTTTGTTCTCAATCCTCTTCTGAAGAGATGTGTTTCATTTATGTTCTTTCACAATGTCACCATCTGCTTTTTGACTGATGAAAGTACTCAAAGGTATCTAAGTACACAGATATTCTCATCATTGGTATAGTTTTTATTCACAGTACACTCAAAACTTTATAACATGTGATTCCACTTCTGACTGTCACCCTGCGTGGTCCTTTAATTGATTGCTCATTTGTGACATAGAAATAGTAAAAATAAAAAAATAAAACAACAAAAATGTTGCTTCTCATTATTTGATTTTATTTGATTTTATTACACCCAAGTGGGGCTAAACGCCAGACAAGAGTTTGGGGTTCTGTTTGAGGGTTCCTGCTGGTGAACACTTGAAGCCTGGTCAGCACTGCCCTCTTGTGGACATTGTCAAAAATGTCAGAGTGCATCTGCAGATGACAATATTTGGTTGCTCAACTGTTCCAGTCAAACGTTACATAATAAGCTGCATACACTTGGTTTTGTCAGTCGTTCTGGGATGGTATTGCTTGTTCATATTGTCAGTGTGCAGATTCATTTGGCGGGTGTAAGAAGTGGGAAAATTCCACAAGGACAAGGTTTATATCATTTACATCAATTAATGGGGTTGTGAATGTAGGGACTTGGTGTTTTGAAAGTGTCTTGGTTCATGGCTGGTTGAAGGAAGCGTGAAGATTTTGAGGATGTATCAAGTACAGAATCTCCAGTCTGACTGGTAGGAAACATTCTATTTTCAATACATATACAATCTAGTATAGCAGTAAATATACTGTATTATATAATGTATATAATTATACTGTGTCGTATAATGTATATACTGTTTTTTGTACTTCTGTATTGTGCTGGTGTCTTTGTTTCCGCATTGATGGTCCTGAAGTGTAACCACTCAAGTGTTAATGCGGCATCTCCTGTATCTGCAGAGGAAGGCAGCTCTAAGTCTTGTTCAGTGGTGTAATCACATCTAGTGGCTCATCCTCTTTAACCCACAGAAGCCACACCCATTTCTCTTTGAAGGAGGATTATGGTATAAAATATGTTTCAATGCATAACGAACACATTTCTAAAACTAATTTTTGAAGTGCTGAACCTTGTCAGCGATCTGGAATGTCACAACTGTGTACATAAATATATATGTCAGGTACTTTTTTCACACCATTTACAAATAAAGAAGATTGACATTTTTTTTTAAAGTAGATACACGTATTTCTCCTTTTTAATTTCCATTGCCACACATCAAAATAAACTGGTGATGAGGTTTTGCACCGAGAAATTGCAACAATATTTTCAGAACTTATTAATTTTTGCTCAAAATCTGACCGGCTAAATTTAATGAAGAGCATGTTATTAAAGCCTTATAATTGATAGATGAATTGAAATTTACCATTTGTGGCAAAAAGCTAGCTTGAAATTAGAATTTAGGGACTTCATGAGTTGAAAATCAAGAATGGAGGAACACTGACACCGTTCTATTACCATCATTTTTTATTATTAGAAAAACAATGTTATTCACTTCAAATGTTGGTGGTTATAATGATATGACTGACAGGTCTGTCCCACACACACACACACACACACACACACACACACACTCACAGGCATACACGATGGGGTTATTTGCAAACGGTTCATCCTGACATTCCTAGTGAGCTCTCCTGATCACAGCCAAGTCATGTGACATGGTCACTGCATCTCAGATCACAGATTGCAGTTTAATGAATGACTCATCATCCTATTATGGGATACATCCAAAGTGATTCTGTCTGTTACTTTTAATGATTTACATTGACTTTGAATGCCATACCGTTAAAAATAACCAAATATTAATCACGTCTCTTCCTTACTAAATGTCTTATTTCGGAAAGACTGTAGGGAAAAAAAATTGTGGGAAGAATTGATGTCAGGCCTAAGCCACATTTTTTACATTTAAACCTCATTGCATAATAATGAAACAACCATTAAATGCATTAAATGAACTTCTACAGTATACTTGGATTCATTCAATCATCTGAAAATAGCAAGTCTAGAAACTTAATCATTTGTGATATATATCATATTGTAGTCAAGAATAACACAAGACAATTATTTACACGAGTCAAACAATATTTAAGCCTTTTATGTCATAAACGTTGCTTATTTTCTTACATATATTTCACTCTTAGAAAAAAAAATGCATTTTACTTACAGGAAGAAAACAAAACCTCAGTATTTTATTCAGACATTGTTTTTTCGCATAGTCATACAAGTGCAAGCTAAAAACAGAACAACATAGTGAAATTAGCTCTCTGCACCCGGCCCCTCCCTGAGGAGCAGCGGGGAGCAGCTGGGAATTTCCCGCGGAGCAAACTGGGGTTCAGGATCGAGCTCAAGGACCATATGACTTGTAGACGACTACTTTCACTGTAACAATATATGGAAGTTATTTTATTCCCGCTTCAGGCTTTCCTTGTGATACTCAAACTCATTATGTGATAGACCATTAGCTCCACCTTAGAAGGAACATGCGTTTGTCTACTAAGATGCTCTCTGCCTTTGAAGTATTTCATCTGAAGAGACTGAATCCTGTGCTTCTGTCACTGCTGATTGTTAATAATGGTATTTGTCCTGATGTCTGCCCCAGCAAACCTAAACCAACAACACCTGCTGTTGACTGCCATGACCTTAAATAGTGTGACCATTCTCGGCCGTAGCTATACAACCCTCCTTATATGGCTTGGAGGAGAATTACAAATAGAACATAATAATCACAGGGCAACAAATGGCTCCTACATCATCTATTATCCACATTAAAATACTGAAGCAGGCTGTTGGGTGACTGTGAAGGACCTGAGACCAAACATCGGTCCTTTCGTCTCATAGTGCCACGGCTGGCATGCAGCTTCACATGAGTGTCGTCATAGTTCTGGTTTCCTGTCTTTTTTTTTGCTGAACAGGAGTATCTTAAAAAGGTGACTCCGAATTCGTAACAGTTTTTTTTATATGGATTTTAAAAGAAGACGGCGGAACATGGAATCAGATGATCCGCTGCCGTGATCCCTGAAGGTCCAATGGGCTTAGACACGTGACTTTCTTCTATTGTAGCTTTTATTTATTTTTTTTTTTAATATGTTTATTAGTGGTGGCTATTTTTTTTAGCTTGCTTTTAATTTTTAATCTTTCTTCATGTTTTTTTTTAACTGTTTCTAACTATATGTCTCAATGTTCTTTTGCACTTTGTCCCAATGTTCTTGATTGATTGTGTAGAGCATTTTGAATTGCCCTGTTGCTGCAATGTAATGTATAAATAAAGTTGCCTTGCCTAAAGATATACATTTATACATTATTTACATCCTCCAATTAAGGTTCCTGCTTACAGATTTTTATTTTGAATCATCTTGTGTCACTTTATGTCATCTTATCTCCGGTAAATCCCATAGCATTGCATGAGGCTGTGTGTGATGCCGAAGCCTCCAAGGCCTTTTCGGTATGTCACACACAAGTGAGAGAGGAGGGCAGCAGAGAGGAAGAGCGATCAATCACACTCAGATCTCCCCAGAACCTCAAGCATGTCAGGGTGAATACATGAGTCTTCCTAGGGGGTCCTTGTGGGAAATCAGCCCCCCACTCCTCTGTTTTCCTCCTCTGTCCTGATTGGGGAACGTAACCCCCATTACAGACATTATACTGTAGCCATGGAGGAGGCCTGACTTACTGCTGCGCTATAAATACCTGACATCTCTAGGAATTATTGTATCTGTATCACAGGTGATAACAGGATTGACCCTTCGTCGAACAGATGTGGTCATGTAGAACACAACTGTGTCGTCTGGGCCCAATATGGAGCCAATAATGTACTCAGTGGAGGGTAGAGATAAGGGGTGGATCGCAGAGGGCTTCCTGTGGGGCGAAACCTTCATTAACACACAGCAGGGCAGCATGGGAAATACAGGATATCCCCAGAAGCAAACAGAAGGATGGGAAGGATAAGCGGGAATGTGTTAGAGTGTTAGTCTGACTGATTTAGCCTGTGTGTCATTTTATCCCATTCCCGATGCAGGAGACCCAGTTTCTTCACAAAAAAATGCTCTTCTATTCTATTAATCATGTTGTGGGGTGTTTTGTTTGACTAATTGTTTCTTAATGAAGTCTTTGTGTTTGTCTCTTCTCATTCCCTGTGAGCTTATACATAAAGTTTCACACTCCTAGAAATAAAACATCACATTTACTGAACTTAGTTGTGGCAACACGTATTATTGGGGAAAAGATTAGAAAATTTAAGCAAATGTCACCAAAAAATCTTAATGGAGTTCTACATCATGAAGACATAACTTTGTTTAACAAAGAAAGTAGTGTTTCATTTATTGTACGCCGTTAATTTGAATTTACCAAGCATGATTATGTAATGTCAAAACTTTGTGCGATTACATAAATATAATGAGACTCCCTTGTTTTAATAGCCAAGTATACAACCATTTACTTCTTTTAACAGAAAAAAACTCTCATATAATACAAATAACATCGTGTTTTATTTACTGAACTCAATCATGTTGCGTGGACTGAACAAAGTTATGCTGACTTTACCAAACACAATTATGCGATCACAGAACCGTAAACATTTACATGAATTAATTGTCAAAGATGCAACTAAAAAGTCATTTTAATAGGAATAAAGTCATTTAATGCAAACATCTATATTTCTTCTACTGCAGACAATTATGTTGAATATTTTAAACATAGCTATGTCGACCTTACTGGGCATAGTTATGTAATCCCAAAACCTATACTATCACTTTAATGTAACTAAACACCTTTTCAAACAATTTTTTCAACATTAAAACATCAAATAAGGTAAAGAAAGATCCACGTCTCATTTGTTAAATACAGCTTTGGCACGAAAAACAAAATAAGGGACAATTCTTGCTCACATTAAGTCATGTAAATATAAAGTTCTGTACGACTTTTATTATCTGTCGCTTCTATAGTAACTGTTCTCTAAAGATTGAGACAGCCTTGTCAAAAGCCCCCCACCCCCCAGCCTTTTACCAAACTCCCCACCCCCTCTTCTCTCCTCCTCTCCCCCAGGCATGGACCCCCTTATGAAGGTGATATCCACGCCATCAGTCCTTTGGCTGAGTCGGTGGCAGATTTATGACACGTCCAGCTGAGAGTAAGATTTTGGAGATACAGGGGGTAGAACGGAAAAGGAGGTAAATAAATGCCCCTTAAGACACAGATGGGTCAGTGGGCGGAGAAAAGGCTCCTCATTGAACAAATTGCATGCAAATTACAAGATTAGAAATCAACTTGCAACCAGGGACTATTATAAATCTACTCCTGAAATTCTCATTTTCCGATCAGGACCCACTTGTTACCCACTCTGCTGAGAAACAGTCGCTCAAAGTTTGGTCCAAATTCTTCTTTTTCCTTCAGCCCCTTTCCCCTCACAGGCTTTGATGTATTGTGAATCATTTGCATTGCCTGTGGGATGTGACAAAGACTGGATAGGCTGTGTCCCGGATTATCAGGCCAAATACCCAAATTCTTGAGGTGGAAATGCTTCCTTAATTTGTCTTTCAAAGCCTCGCAGCTCTTTGAATGAGATCAATACACATTGACATCAAAGTGGGTCAGCCCTGGATCAGCATTTAGGGTTAGGTGCGAACATGTTATCCATGTAATCCTCGGTTAAGTGTATTCAGTCCATTCTTATTCCAATATATACTTGTGTGGGGCCTGTTATAAAACCAAATGATCCTGACAGCTCTAAAACAATAATATTTTATTATTGAGTGAAAAAATGTGCACTCGCTTATTTGAACGTTCATATTTATTTCATTAAACAAAACAGAGTATTCATAAATAGATATCATGTAAAAGAATAAAAGTGCATATAGAATCTCTTATTTAACAGACTTAATAACTGTTATCCAGACCAATGATTCTCAAACGGGGGCAACCGTCCTTTTAGTGGTCATTTAGGGTGCAGTATGGGAATTTGAGATTATTCATGAATCAAACATGACTCCAAAGGAAATTTTACTATAATATATTCAATTAAAAGTCCCCCAAAATGTACATTCATTTGTTCCTTTCTAAATGTCAGATTTGTGAGCATAAAATACTATTTAAGGAACAATCTAAACCATATTCTCACAAAATGATTATTCAAAATGTTTATGAATGTACTTAAGAGAGTTTTTTTTTAATTCTGAGCTAAGATTCTTACTTTTTGTATATAATACATAATAGTTTGTATATTTCCGAAACGTGCCTACTTGATCATGAAAAAATAATTCAAAGGGGGTACGTTGTTGAAAACCGGTTGAGAACCACTGATCTTAACAGCTCACTCATTCATATATATGTCACTGTTCATTTGGGTCCTCGGTGTTTCCGTCGTAACCCGGTCCCCTCTGCACCTTCCCTCCTGGCGCACACGTGCTTTATTCCAACCTGCGAGCAGTCCTCGCAGCTCACGCTGCAGCACCAGTTGAATTTGCAGTTGCAGCTGCTCACGGTCTCGGTGCGCCTCTCTTCCACCCTCAGGCCGCAGTCATGACACAACCTGCTGCAGCTGCGCCGCTCCCACTGACTCAAACCCTCCCCGTGCTGCACGCACTCCCGGCCCTCGGTGCCGTAGAGCCCCAGGCTGACGTTCCTCCTGCAGTAGTCCGGAGAGTCCTCCAGGAAGATGAGCTCCGTCTGAGCGATGCTTCCAAACGCGTCCACTATGGCGCCTCTGTTGTCCGCGCTGTTTCCGGCACGCACGCGCTTCTTATCGATGTCTAATTGTCTTGCTTGACTGTGTTTGATCTTCAGGTAGTTACCAATATCTCTGAAATCTGGCAGCTGCGCCCAGCATGTTTTGACACTGCAGCTCTCAGACATGCCGTGGCATCTGCAGATGCGCTTCATCGTTGCCTTCACTGCCTGTCGGAGAATATTTATTACTGACAATGGTATGAAACTGTACGATGTCAGATAAGGCGCTTGTGGTTAGGATGTAATTTACCAGCCGTCCAGCCTCGTTGTTGTGCAGGTTTACAGCCGCCCTGGAGTCCTGACCTGTCTCCTGCGCATCCACGTACTGCTTGGAGATCCTCTCTCCGAATTCTACATTATCACTGCAGCCACCCCATAACCAGCCGCGACCGCCTGCATGAAAGTATCACCATACTCAGATCCCGCTCTAAAGAGGCATTATAAGATGTTTCATCACATTCCTATACCCATGTCCATGAAGCTCCTCTACAACAACTCCTAGAATTAAGGTTGTTCGTGAGAATAGTACCTAAATA
Organism: Lophius piscatorius; assembly: GCA_009660295.1. NCBI lineage: Eukaryota > Metazoa > Chordata > Actinopteri > Lophiiformes > Lophiidae > Lophius > Lophius piscatorius. The sequence continues at coordinate 47,333 of VRLP01000808.1, read as the reverse complement.
AGAATGATCAATACGAGTTACCTGCGTGCAATAGACAATTCACCTGTGCAATATATCACTAACCTGCACAATATCATTCACCGGTGCAACACAGGCTTCACATTACGTGTTGAATACATAGTTTGTCTGTTCAATGCCTTAACGTGAAATACTCATCATTGTTTGTACACGTGACCTGCTGCATGTGTATGAATGTGCTGTGAGATGAAGTCACTTGTATGTTAACGCCTGGGTGTATTTGGTTCCTTGGTTCACACCCCAGTGTTTTCTGTGATGTTGTAGTTGAGTCCACAACAACTTTCCCCTTAGGGTAAATTAAAAATGAATATTATCTTGTAACAGTTATTAAAGAGGTATTTGTGTGTAGTAGGGCTCTAGGCAATAATCTGAGTCTGAGGGCCTTACCAATTTTTCCATTCATGGAGACATCACAGCCGCAGTCTTCCAAGTCTCCCAGACTACAGTTCTTGGTCAGGGTGTACATGACCCCTGCTGCACTGATGGCACGGACAAAAGAAGACTCTCTGGTGGCTGTCGGTGACAAGAATGGGAGGGTATATTCTATAACTCATGCGGGAAAAGGGCATTTAATCAAAATGTTCGTTGATGGTGTCATTTTAAAAATCTATGTGGATATCGTTTAACCTTAAATTTGCTTTTAATGCACATTCAAGTCGGGTTTTGCTGTTTTAAAAGACATAAGTGATGCATCATATTGGACAGTTTCCATGTCAGTGATGTAATAATCTTAATATGAACATAAATGCATGCAGAACTCAATACCATAATTTCACCCACAACCTCCACTTACCGCGTCTTAAACCTTTGAGCTGGATGGCGCTGTCGGGACAGTTCCATCTGTCCCACGCAAACTGGCGTTTACACTCCTCAACCCCAATCTGTGCGCCCACCTGCACGCTTCCTGCATAGGTGAGGTAGGCCTGCAGGAGAGTCTGTGTGATTTTAAGATCGAATTTTGGAAAGTCATGCTAAATCCAGAATAAGTATTTGCTTAATTACCTTGGGTCCTGTCATAAGAAGGTTACTCGCCACCCTGAGAAGAAACAGAATGAATGAATGAGGTCATTTACCTTAAAGTCTACTCATATAAAAAATCAGGAAACAGTCTTACCAAGCATGTCCAAGACATAAAAGATGAAGGAACATAAATAATAAATACATTTTCATCTTCAGTGTCAGCCGTCACAGTTAGTTTTGACTTGGCGTGTTCCAACTTTCTTCCTTATCTGGATGAAGAACAAATGGAACTGCTGTCTCATTGTCCTCAGGCTCCACGAGAGCTGATTGGTGGACAGCCAAAGGAAACGCCTCTACCAACTTCAAAGCAAGGCATCAGGAGAGTTTAATTTCCTTACCCAAAGTCTGCATAGACCCCAATATACAAAGAACATGTTTTATATTAATCAGACAGAGTCGTGTATATTATAAACAAAATATTTATTTTCTAACATTTACTTTCTTAACACTTTCATACTTCACAGAAGAAAAACTTAAATAAGACACGTTACCTCATTACTCACGAGCATGCGTGGAGAATGTGGTCTCATAAAAAAAATATTTGATGCAAATCACCAAATTAATAATAATAAAGTGCATTAAAAGGTTTCAAGTTATACAGTTGTACAGATTTATACAGAATAATACTTGTTGCTATGCGTTAATCGTACATTCAATAAATGTAACGATGCTAAGTCTTATCAGTTCCGGAGCGCATTTTGTCTGCGCTTCGTTTTTTTGTGTGACTTTCTCCCTCTTGCTCTGCGCGTACAGTAATATTTTGTCACAATCTGCGTGCACTTCTCACACTTGACAGTGCAGCACCAGTGAAATCTGCAGTTGCAGCTGCTGACAACCGCAATGCGCTTCTCCGATACCTTGAAGCCGCACTGATGGCACAGCCTCTTGCAGCTCCTTCTCTCCCACTCGGATGCGCTCTTGCCCCCTTTTAGACATTCCCGTCCCTCTGTGCCCTGAAATTCCAGACTTTGGTTCTTAACACAGTAATCCGGGGAATCTTCCAGGTAAATGAGCTCCGTGCGAGCGATGCTCCTAAAAGTGTGCGCAATGGCCCCTCTGTTGTCTGCACTGTTTCCAGCTCTGGCTGGCCTCTTGTCCATTTCAAGTTTTTTTGCATGGTCGTACTTAGTTTTCAGATAGTTTCCTACGTCCCTGAAGTCAGCCAGCTGCATCCAGCAGGTTTGGATGCTGCAGCTCCCGGACACTCCATGACACTTACAGGCTCTCCTCATAGTGGACTTGATGGCCTGTCAACAGATCGAGCGCATTAGTGGAACATTTCTATGCCTTGGTTTAGTTTAGAACGCATGCGTAAATGTCACCGAGGGAAGAACTGAACATCTGTTTTATGTATCCATCCCCATCTGAGATAACAATACATTACTCAATTTAAAAAAAAAACCCAAAGACACATCTTACCATTCTACCTGCTTCGTTGTTATGTAGGTTGACTGCTGCGCGTGAGTCGTGTCCACCTTCGAGCGCGTCTACAAACTGTTTGGACATCTTCTCTCCAAACGCTACATTATCGCTACATCCCCCCCAGATCCACCCTCTGCCACCTGTGGATTCAGAATTCAGCATTGTTATCCAAATGTACCAATGAGTGACAGAATCAAATTGTGAAAATAATCGGCAGCTAAAGGTTTTACCTGTCTGTCCAATTCTGGAGTCATCGCAGCCACAGTTGTCTAAGTCTCCTGTGCTGCAGTTCTTGGTGAGCGTGTGCATCACACCGGCTGCGCTGATGGCGTGGACAAAAGCAGTCTCTCTTGTGGCTAAAATACGTGACAACGAGCAAAAAAAAACTCAATATGATAGTCATATTTAAAAAAAAAAAAATACAATGCTGTTTGATTGAATGCTTGTAGATGTGCAATAGGAGCGCCTACATGGTGTGAATAAACCCTGCGTAAAGTCAATATGTGCGTAAAATGGTTATGCATGCATGACTTGTCTGTGTGCTCCCTGTTCTTGTTTGTTTAAGTTCAAAAAATCAGCTACAAGCCTCTTTTTTCCTTGTGTTATTACCCAAGTAGCATTACTGTTACTTGTGATACATATTCCCTTTATCTCTGTGCAAATGGGAGTAAATATATCTTAAAAGAAGTCTCCCTTGTGGCTTCAATAAATGACAGAGAGAGAGAACCTCAACGTTATAGCGTAATCAAAAATCAAAAATAAAATCACATTTGATATTTCGGATGCCAACATGCTGTGCGTAATCCATGCGTAAAGTTATAACTCCAGTGAAACGGTGGCGCAGGCGAGACTTTCCATCAATATCGTATTTGTTTATGTTGAAATCAGTCATAGCGATATATTTCCTGTTGAATTACCTTCTACAAATTTCTTACCACTTCGGAGGCCGTTGTGTGGTAATTGGAGCGTCTTCTCTGGACAGTTCCACCTCTCCCAGGCAAACTGGTGTTTACATTCCTCTATTCCACTCTGTGCGCCCACTTGCACACTACCGGCATAGGTCAGAAAAGCCTGGGAAGGATAACAAGGACAATTAAAGGTTGGTATGTCATGTGATTGTGCAGGATTTTAAATTAAAAATACAACAACTACATTTGTTTTGCGCGTATGTTTTTACGCACACTATGCAAACAGCAAGGGCAAAAGAATTTACCTTAGGTCCTGTCATGAGGAAGTTATTCACTGTCCTGAAGAAAGAAAGCAAGACAACGGCGTTAATCCAGAGTCAGTCCACCAAATCATAACACAGACAGTACAATGAAAGTAAGGGTGACATACCAGGGTGATACAACGTGAACATGGCAGCACATGGACATGGCCATGGCTGTAAGGAGATCCAAACCTCCCATAAGAGCTGTAATCCAAACTGGGGCCTGCTGGTTTGTGTCCAGGATGTGAGTGTTAACGGAGGAGGGAAACTGGTGGTTGATCTCAACGCTGGGGATATTTATATGCTCTTAGAACTCTGATTGACAGATTTGTCTCGCAGGTAGCGGTCCACTGTGAAAAAGCAACGGCAACGGCATTGATTGCACCGTCCTATAGACTAATAGGAGCCGTCGGTGTGTAAGAGCACTTCAAAGACTGCCAAACGACCCCTCATTCATTCACCTGTCGTTCCCAGGCTCGAATCCTCATCCAATTTTCCCACGAACTGAAGCATAGCCAGTAAACTGAATGAATACCATGAGAATTAAGAATATGACAAATTCGACAATGTGAAATAACCAATCGATTTTTTTAGGTGTGTTTTATGTATATTGGCAAATTTAAGAATATTAAAAGGGATACCAAGGATAGATTAATATTATGAACGTCATTCATGCGTAATAATACACATATAAACTTCAGTTATATTGACATGGGAATAAAATAGCTATTCCCCTTTTAATTACAAAACTGCATTACAGAAATTAAATACTGTCTGCCCTCCATAGTTGGAAACATTTGGGAAATGGCACCAGTGTCCCAGTGGGATGAGAGTGACTACAAAGCCATAAAGTCTTTCAGGAACTGATGGTATAGTCATGTAAATACTGCCTCACACATCAGCGGCATTGGCATCATGGTGATAATAGGATAATAGATGTTTCCCTGAGAAACAACTTGGTGTGAAAACAGTCTGGAATTTACAAGAGTGTAAACACATAAGACTTTAATTCCTTAATTTTGAACCTCAATGGTTTTTTTGGACTTTGGCTAGCTTTATTATTTTTCATTCCTTACCCATATCTGAGATGATATCGTACTTTTCTGTTGATTATCCTCCTTGGTTGATGCTACTGATCATCAGCTCAACAGTTTCTGTCAGTTTCCCTATTGATAATCATTGCATTTTAGAATTAAATCGCGTGACGCTTGTCAAATCCCCCTTTAAACCAATCAAAATCCCTTAAAACAACAATTCGCTGTAGGGCGCTGGACAAGGCCCCCCATCCAGCAATGAAGAGGTGAAGGTGAGGATAATCCCTACTCATTAGATTTCACTCACATTGATCCTACAGTATGACTGAAACCTAGAGCCCCTGGGAAATAATACACAGTCATAAACAACGACCTGGGGTGCTTGTAACGAAATTAATTTGTTAATAAACAGCAATTGAGCTGCGGCTTTAAGCACACAAAAAACACATCGAAACTAACTACAAATCACGCGTCCTACTGTCTGTTATTCAGCAATATCGAAAGATATTCAAGAGTTTTGTCATATAATAATGACAGCGATAACAATAATACTTCCTTGTATTTAATTTGGATGTTTATCATAATTGACATTATTTGTTATGCAAGTTATGAGTATTCTAGCTGAAAACACAGGCTGGGGTAGAGGGGGAAAAAAAGCTTGTTAATTAGAGAGTTCGGACAGACATTTCAGACACATTAGGTCGATCAGTGAGAGGTTTTCTGTTGGTGCAAAGGTGAGAGAAATCGAGCAGTAAAGGCTCAGGAGGTGACGGGCTTGACGGGCAGAGGATGGCGTGCAGGACTGGAGACGCCAGGCAGAGACACGGGGGGATGGAGCGGCAGGCAGAGGGTGAGAATGATCCTAAAGACCCCTGCCATTAAATCATATATAAATATATAAATGCATTGCTAAAGGCCATATAGAGGTTCTCGTCAATGCAAAAAGTTCAGAAGAAAGTCTTGAAATAATTTTAGATCAACGCTCATGTCATTATTTTTTAACAACTATGTCATACTTATACTGTAAACATGATTCTTTATTGTATTAAATAATCTTCAATCTAAACACAATTTTCATTTCATATTGGGTTATTGTTGATGTTTCTTCGCTCTCCAGGATATTGAACCCGCCCATTTCAACCCTTTCAGCCAATCGCATTCCTCCTGGCTCAGCTTCCGCCGACACTGACCAGTTACAGCATCCAACAGAGGAACCAACCTCTGTCTTTGTATTCTGCTCAAGAGACTGATATTTCTCTGAACCGTGAGCTGATTTTGCTGTTAATATCCACTAAATTATCACTGTTGGGCCTGTAACTAACGAGCAAATCATCAATGACTGAGTATTTTGTTGGATTCATCTATTTAATAGATATATTTACCATGAGCTGGATAAATGAGAATATACAGAAGCATTATTTACTTTTAACAACCTATCAGTTCGATTAAAACAAATACTCAAATAAATTTCCCTAGAATTAAGTAATTATATTAATTATAGGGCCTACTACCTACTACTGCAGCATCTATCCATCTACTTAATTGGTCATTTGTCAGCCAGCTGCCTCATAGTGAAAGTAATACAGATAAGTAATAAAGATTGGGAGATTTCATTTGAAAAATCTTTTATGTATTTCATAGTTTTTAATTTAAATAATTGATCGCAAAAGCCATTAAAATTCTTTCACCAAATGTGGCATTAAACATAAATAGTGGTTTGTTTTGGGACTCAATTAAATATTGAACTGGATTGTTGTGAGTGTGGAATTTTTTTCCAGTGTTTTTTTTTATTACATAACTTTAAAACTCATTTATATATCTTTAAGAAACGACGTAAACATATAAACCATTTGCTGGATTGATGCCTTCTGCTATCCAAGCATTTTATTCTTAAGAGAAATGCGGTGGTTCACTTGTAAACCACGTCTCGTGAACTGCGTATTTGTAATTGATAAATCCGCACATCCTTAAATGGAAGGACGTGAGATCTATCCTTTGATAATTAAACATTTTGGCATTTCCTTTTCAACAATTCAGATTTGTTTATTGGAGTGTGTCTTTATTACAAACCACATGAAGCTCGTGACTGATATTATAAAGATTTGACAACACATACTATTAAATGATGATCGCCTGTATGTTTATCTCTATCTAAAAATGTAGACGATGTATGGCGTATGGCGTATCGTTGCATCAACACCATGAGTAGGGATGTGTTTCTTTTAATGCATGAGGGTTACGGTACGCAACTGTGTACCGCAGTGCTTTATTTACAGCTAGGAGTATTCTTGACTCCTCATTTTTATCGTCTATTCACCCCATTTCATGCACGATCAGTCCATCTTAAGGACATGGTAGATTAAATTAATGTTCAATAAATGAAAACATAAAAGCTTAAGAATCAGAGTCTGGAGTTTCATGCAAACACAAAGGAGACGACAACGTAAACAGGCCTGACTGCTTCCATGTCTTCATTTTTATTTAGTAAATCAAAAGTAAAAAGTTCAGTACCAAAACGTCCCACATGATTAGACACCCATCACCCCCTTGACTCCGCCCCCCTACACACCCACACTCATCCCCCTCTCTCTAGCCTGGATGCCTGCCTATCTGTCTGTGCTACATCCCCACTCCAACTCCACTTTGGCACATGTTAGCGGTATGCTAACGTAGCTAGGTAGGCACCCATGCTAATGGATCCCAAAGATAGGATGCCATATTAATATACAGCACCCCTGGGACCTCCAGAACACCCTTATCTGAAGACAATGTAAGAGACAGAAATACTGTGATGATTAAAAGAAAGTGCTTTTTGCTGCGGCGTCCCAGCTTCGTTTCATCACGTGCTCAGAAGTCAAGGTGTGACGTTGCCTTTCCTCTCTTGCTCGATGACTGCAGGAAAAAGGAAGAAGTTTACGTCAGCATTTCAAATATAACGCATACGTGAAAGCTCTAGTGTATGTGCTGATGCTGCAGCGATTCTTCTTTTACCGCCCAACTTGCTGAGCGTCTAGCCTGACAGCACAGGAAGTGGTGAGAGGCGACTGTCAGGCAAAAAAGAAGATTTGAGGGACACTCACCCTCTTTGGTGGGCAGACTGTTTTTTTCCTTTGTTTCGGTCTTCTTCAGCTTCGACTTGTCGAAATTGGCAACCTCAGATATGTCAGGCTTGTCAGACATTTTGGCTGTTAGGGACGAGGCAAGAAAAGCACAGGCGTGACCGTTCCGGTTAGCCAAACAGATTTTTATAGAATCTGGTATTGCATATATATTTCTAGCATCAAGAGCTACGCACCATGAGTCATGACACGAGCTTAATGGCCATGTCTGCGTTTAAAATACCCATCTGCACATAAAGGGTGTGGCGGTATGTGTATGTCAAGCACGTTCACATTCCTGTGAGTGGGTGCTGCCTCCAACACATGCTTTCTTAATATTCTGCCCCCCAGAATACCTATGCAGTGAGCAAGTGTTTTTTTTCTTTTTCATTCCTACCCAGCTGTCTGTTCTTTCCTTTGTCTCTCCCTCTCTCTAATTCTGAGTTCTTTGAGGTCTTTGTTCCCTCCCTCAGCATCTTCTCTCTCTCTCTCTTTCTCTGTCTCTCTGTCTCTCTCTCTCTCTCTCCTGCACCACAGACTTGTGGATCCAGGCTACACTGCAGTAATATTTATTGACGTACCCTCAGGTCTGACTAGTCTGTCTCAAACGGTCGGGCCCAGTCACTTCTATTCGGACCCCGCCTCGGTCACAGCTTGCTGATGAAATGTGACGAGCCCACCAGCCAGCAGCCCGTCATTTGCAAACCACGCTACTCTAAAATTATTTCCACTGCTCTGAGTTTGAAACAGAAATAGTCACGCTGGGCACACGCCCAGAATTCTAAACATTTCAATTTCCTCAGACCTTTTTCGGCAAATCCTTTGTCGATTACCCTCAGATGCTAACGGTTTCCAAATCCAGCCCTGCCAGGCAGGTATAAACAACAGTAGACATAATCTCACCTTTTTTTTTTCCAATTCTGGCAACCTACATATTCAAACATGTGCTCCATTTTCCCCTTATCATCATTATGATCAGCATCTCTGGCATCATCATCCTCAACATCTTTTCTCCCACATCATCCCACTGATGCAATCAGCAGCTAGCCTCTCCTCATCCAGCCACACCCCAATCCTTTGTTTGACTCCGTAAGAACAGAATCAGGGAGAGAAACATCCACACAGACACAGAGAGAACACACTGAAGGTTCTTACCGGTGAAGCACAGCAGTGGCCTTTAATCTAGCGACGGTGAGAGCCGGCAGGTACGGAGACACAGAGATGGAGAGAGGAGAGCGATGCAGAAGCGATTCTTCCAGTGTGTGCACGGCTGCCTGCATCCAGGGAGTGGGTTTAATAGGGTGGGTGGCGGAGAGTGAGAGGGAGGGAGAGAGGGAGGGAGAGAGAGGGGGTTGGACTGAGCGCTTAGTCAGCATTCCTCCCCGTCATGTGTCTTAATGCGCTCAAAGGAAAAGACTAAAAAAACACTGATTGGAAGTTTGGAATTATTATATGATCAATTTCTCAGTTGATGCCTGTGTGTACATGTGTGAATTATAAATTACATTATGGGCTGTATTTGCGGAAAAGGCCATGGCTACACTACATAATATCGCCTATAGCTAATATTATTGGCCTGAAGGAGAATTTGCATTACCTTTATTATATTCATTACATCATAAACATTTTTAAAAATCACAATGGCATATTTTCCTTATTCATATTTTCATTTACACGAGCAGCACAAGGGATAGATACATTATATACACACATATTGTTCTGCTGTGATTGCTCTTCTGTTTTGGTGTAATAAACGACATTATATAATGAGGTTTCGTCAAATTATGTAATTCTAGAGAGACATTTTTACCCACTCTTGCACACAGCCAACCCGCTGCTAAAACTGTATTTTGATGATGTTTATTTGCTCCACCCACACGAGTTTGAGAACATTATGTGTTTTACCTTTGTTTGTTTGTCTGTTTGTCCAAAAGATAGCCTAAAATCCTGCAGACAGATTTTGCCTAAAATCTGAATACAGGTAAAAAAAAATGTTGCCGTTTGGTGTGGTGTGGATTACATTTTTCAATATAATAAGCTAAAATATCTGGGTCAACAGATATGCACAGATATATTTGTTAGGATACAGATATGATATGTATGCTAGATCCATTAAAACAGAAATACTAAGGTGTTGACAATTCACCTCTATGCACAATCGCTTCTGAGAGATTAGAATATACATCAATAACATTATAAATATTGAAAAGAACAGTCAGAATAACATTGCTTATCTTGTTATAATGGAACCGGTCAGTGGCTGGGATGTAGTAATTGGGAGCCTCATCTTTGATGTGTGGGAATAAGGAGGTTAGCCCGAGTTTTCCACAGAAGAGCTACTTTAGAACAGATTGCTGAAATACCTAATAATGGTTCTGATATAAAGGTGTGAGAACACACAGTTGATTCTAGAGCTGCTATTATGCTTATATCATGCAACTAGTTTTTCAGTAATTGGCAGGAAACATGACACTACAACCAATATGTAGCTGAAATAATGCCCATTCAGAGACCTTCAGATGAGGATTTAGTGATGATTCAGTCAGGAAGACTATCCCCTTTAGATAGTTTCATATTCATAGTTTATCTCTCATACCTTTCTGTCATTCACACTTTCATTCACACCTAATAGCAATTAACCCCATCCTGGTCCGGAGTATTAATTCATATCAACTATTCTTCTTGGTGACCCTTGTATATTCTATGTCTTGAGGACACACCTTCATCATTAGCCTATCATTGTCTACGGCGCTGACATCTTGTCTTTCAACTGCTGTTTATATAGATTTTTTATTCCTTGTCTAGTTTCAACGGCTCTAATCTGTGCCAGTGGTCAAAACGTAATACAGAAGTTGTTTTCATAGTTAGAGAAGTTTAGCAAACTTTTCGTAAAAGACGTATTGTGAACTTAGATTTCTGGAATTGACCAATGCCTGAGGAGTAGTGGGAAGCACCTGTGAGGCGCCGAGGGTTCAAACCAACAACCTTCCCATTGAGGAACTAGGAATCTACCCTATAAGTTACAGCCGCGCCGTAGTTGTGAGACATGTCAGCGATGTGGCTGGGGGAAATGTCCAGGCCAGTAATAGTGTTGGTTATTTGATAGGGGAGAAAATAGGCTGACAACAAAGATAGAATGATATTTACTTTGCATAAAGAAATCATTGGCTTCGTATATTTATAATAACAATAAAACATTTCATTTATAACGCACTGGTCCTCTTACTGCGGGTAAAGAGAACTGAGCTGATGATACATGGACAAACAAAGCTGTCTTCATTCAAATCAATAAAATGTAATTGATTTCAATAAACATAATAAAACAGGGAAAATAATTCTATGATATATCTGTTAAACCAAAGTATATCTTATTTAGTATATGTTTATCAAGTTACATTATTTCGGGTAAGTCCTCACATTAATACCCCAAAAAGATCCTACTTATTGATGAAGACTTTCATCATCATCTTCAGCTAGTGGCTTTTTAAATATTATTCTCTCCATTCATTAAGTTTTTTCATGCTGCCGGTTTTTAACGCATTTTATTATTATTTGCTGAAAATCTTATGCATATCCGTCAATTAATTTAGGAGTTATTGCGAAAAATCCTCCAAAAGTGCCGTTTATCGCAATGGTTAAGAAAACGTTATGATGATGTCACGTCTTGAGGTCTTGACGTAATGTCACCCGAATTTGATCATCTCTAGGATATGCCAAAACATACCTCTGGGTAAAATGACATGCAAATCTGTCCTTTGGTTTTCCTTTCATCAGCTAACAACCAATCCAACAAGCCAACCAAGGTAAAACGTGAAATATCTCAAAACAGTTGTTTTAATTCATTCATCTTTACTTCATTTTCTGTCCCTCCTGATTGAAAATGATTCAGTTTATCTGTAGAATTGTTATAAGTTGTTCTAAGTCATATCGAGAGCTAGCATTAAAGAAAGTTATAGTTTTGCTAATTACTCATGGACTGCCGAGGATAAACAAATCATTCCAAACATTAGGAGTAAGTTTCCGGTGTCACATGCCATTTTCCCCGGCATGAAGAAAATCTTCCTACAGTGACATAACTCTGGTGAGATCTCTGTAGTTTATGCTGTGCTGTGGGAACATCAGTTGATATTCTCTTCAAAATGATGGAGAATGAAATACATGTATATTTCAAATTCATGAGCCCAACCAATTCATCCTTTGGAGGCCCGCTGATTAAAAACTGTTTCAGGTTTTTATATGGTAAAAAAAACAATGGGCCTTTCTTATGCATGTTTGAATGATTTCCAATCCGTCAGCATGGGTTCTGTCTCGCTAAAACACGTAATACAGGTGAACCGGTGGCTCTACACAGCTTTTAGGTGGAATGATGATTGCATGTGAAGGATCGTTTGTCTTTATGTGTTCGCCCTGGGATGAACTGGCGACTTGTCAAGAGTAACCCTGCGTCTCGCCCCCTGTTACCCACTCATACCGCCTCCTCCTTCCCCGGACTAAGCTCAGCACCATGGGTGATCGGGCCTTCTGTTCTGCTGCCTCTCGTCTGTGGAATGCCCTCCCTGACCATCTGAGGGCTCCACAGACGACTGACACATTTAAAAAAGGACTTAAAACTTTCCTTTTTAGCAGAACCTATAACTTTAATTAACATTGCTGCTTTTTAGTCGTGTCTTTATATACTTATTATTATATTTTTTATTGATGCTTTTATCTGCTTTTACTTTGTAGCACTTTGAGATTTGATCCAAATGTAAAGTGCGTTATAAATTAAATGTATTATTATCAGTATTATTGTTGCATGGGATTGGCTCCAGCTTTGCCAGCCAGACTGAACAGGGAAAAGTGGTTAAAAAACGAAGAACGAATGCTAAATGATCTTGGTGAGGATGTTAAAGCTTTAAATTGTAGGTGGATGCATGAAAGCACTGATGCATTAAAGTCAAGGTACAGGATATAAAGTGGGCAGAGTCTGACTGAAAGATTTGTAACGTTGTTGTATATGAAAGTAAAGACTGAAATTATAAAATGAGGATTTTTGTGAACACAACAATCGATGTCAGTGACAGTCACGGCGCACTCATCACATGTGTGTAGGCGGGGGGATGCGTTTCATCCTATAGCTGTATACTTTTGCTGCTTTTTGGTTTCCTGTTTACATTGAAACGTTGCACTGATGTTACTTCTGTGTTAACCTACCTCTGGAGTCACATGACCTTTCTAAGGCTCTGACATCATGTCTTTAAAATGCTATTGTCAAATGTCTAATCGAATTTTGTGTGACCATCTCCTTGTTTAGTTTCAACGGCCGTAATCTGTGCCACCTGTGAAAACTTAATACACATGTTGATTTCAGAGCTAGAGAAGCTTTGCAAAGTTTGTAGATTTCCGTGTACTGGAGGGAAAAGACTGGAGCGAGGCACCTGGGCGTAAGCGTGTGTGACACACCTCTGCTTACTTTTACAATGTCAACGTTTTCGGTCATATTGATTTGAAGGTACACTGTTGTGGAAACCAAAGATAAAAGACGTATCCGATTACAATTAAGCTCTTATATTTATCTCTAGTATTTTTATCATGTGCAATAGTACAATCATTATCGTAGTTATTTGTAGGCTATCTATCCATCCATCCATCCATCCATCCATCCATCCATCATGTATTAAAGGAAGATATATGTTTTGTCTGATCTTCTTTGATCTGCTCTTGTTCAAACTGTTACTAGTTACTATTTTTGTGCCAATGTTTTTTTTTTCTTCTCTTGTTTTTTCTAGATATTATCTGGAGATTCATTTCTGTTCTTTATCTAATAGCTGCCTCTCTGGCCCCCCTGAGGCTGTAATTGCTTTCTTCTCATTTATTGATCTTCGGTCCTTTTGTTTGTGTGAGTGTGTGTGTTCTATTTGTCTGTTTTCTTTGTGTTTGGTCATCTGGATACGATGTTAACTGCATTTATGTTGTCATGTAATGATTGTGTTACATGTCGGGACCCCCTCGAAAAAACAAAACCTACATCTCCTTAGGAAAATAAATGTCCTTATGAAAATAAATACATTTTAAACTGGCATAGTTATGTCTTGTAGTCCCACAATACAAGGCACAAACGGTAATGCCATCGTTACAGAATGATTTATGCAAATGCAAAAAAGAAAATTAGACAAACTTGGCATTCAATAAAATTACAATTAAACTCAAGGATAAACAGCAAAATCTGCCACGACTGATCACACACGTTTAGAGCTGTATCAGTAACATTCTTTTATTAAACACTTCATTATGTCTCTTCCACTGAGGACAACCTGATTGTCTAATAAACAACAGACCAAAACAACAACAAACAGAGACAGCCAGAAAAAAAACAAATAAAAATCACAACTTAATATTAATACCAAATAGTAATATTGATTACTATTAATCAATACTATTATATATATTAATCAATAATATTATTATATATAAGAAAAACAGAAATGTTATAGATAAAAAAAAAAAAAAAAAATATCTTGAATAAAAAAAAAAAAATAGTAATGTAAAATAATTAAATTGTATATTAAGAATCAATGTAAGCAATTTATATGACTAATAGTTTCCAAGTTGTCAATATAGGATATATATATTGCCATATTTGAAGAAAGGTGTTATATTTATTCATTAAAGCTTCATATTTAGTTGCCTTTGATGATAAACTGTATGCTTTGATCTTTCACTCTGTCAGAACAAAACAAGATATCACATTTGGAGATGGGGACCGCCTAATTTTACCTTACTTTTCATAGATTAAATAATAAATTATTAATCAAGAAAATAAATCGATTGAAATGATAGTGTAAAAAGAAAACGAAAAGTTGCCACACACATATTTTTATTTAACACTTTTCCCCCAACTGAATCTCAACTTATTCTCAAACACATTTAACCGGTTGTGATGAACATTCACCACGTCCTTTTTTTTTTTTCTGACTCATCAGAAGCAGCTCTTAATTACATCTTGCTCTAATAATAAAGCTATGATGGGTTAACCTCATGGCCAGCCCAGTTCATGATGCTGATCTCATGGACTGGGCTGGTCTTACCGATTTAAGCCACTCAGCGGTCTAGTTACTTCCTGCTAAGGCAGCCGCTGAGGACATCTATCTCAGGAAAGACGATGACTCAGCCTGACCTCAACCATATAAAGGATGAAGAGATCCAAGCCAGTTGGTGCACATAGGATTCTGGGAAGGCCTGTGTTAATGTGTGACATCATGCACTATTGGTGGCATTTACTGCCTTACGATGATGTCGCTCATACCGCTGAGTGTTCTACAGAACTACTCTCTGGTCGTCTGATAGTTCCTATAGAACGGGTAGCAATCATGCACAAGGACGTCATGTGATTACAAAAAGTTATGGATAAAATGAAGCCTTGTTCGTCTTTCACTTTCATATCAAGACTCCAAACTATGTGAAGGCCTAATGAAATGAATCACATTACTCTGCTCTTCAAACTACACCCTGATTCAGCTTTTCTGAAGCGTGCTTCTTATTGACTTGTTCATTTCTCGGTGAAATTGTCTGTGTCAAGGGGGGATCTTTGACCTTTTATAAATTTGCCCGAGCCCTTCAATTGACCTTTGTGTTTCAAATGTTACCGTATTCAAGGCCCGCAGACAAGATGCGCACTGACAAAGGTCAGACCTCACAGCCAAATGAGTGGTCAGAATAATCAGACGGACTGCTGCTGGTTGGCGGATGGTATTGGAACTGTAAACCTTTTTATGACCAAGTCTGTCTCTGAGCCTCTGATCAGAGTTTAGGTGAGAGAGGGCAAGTAAGAAACATCCAGTCAAAACATCCAGTCAGCGGTAATGCACAAAAACAGCCACAAGGTGGCAGCATAGGACTGTTTAATTTTTCCAGGCACGCGTCCATCAGCACACAAAACAGAAAAACGCTTTGCCTTAAATCCCCAAACATAATAATAATAATAAAAAAAAAAAAAAAAAAAAAAAAAAAAAAAATAATAATAATAATAGTAATAGTAATAGTAATAATAATAATAATAATAGTAATAATAATAATAATAATCATAATAATAATAATAATAATAATAATAATAATAATCATTATAATAATAATAATAATAATAATAATGATAATATATTATTAATATGACTATTTTTAGAATTATAACTTTTGCTGCCATCCAGTTATTTTGGGGGACTATGAATTCAGCCATAGTGACGTGATGTTTCTATTGGCTATTAATAAAAATGTCCTTAATGGATCCATTTTTGTTCTTTTCCATCCTTTGAATTCCTATCGGGATACCCAGTGTGAGAAACCTTGGATCAAATTGCACTTCTATGTTCTATTTCTTTTTGAACATCCCTCCAATATCCCGGAATATTTGGGCATGCCTACAATATATGAGATAGGTCACCTTGCTGGGCACCAACCCTCCAACGTGAACCAAAAACGTGAAATTCTAAAATTTCAAAAAGAATCGCTCTATATTACAAGATTTTCCTAAGGTGTTATCACCATATTTATTTTCTGAAGGTGTCTAACTTGAAAAAGGTATAATGGTCCTGTGCAGGTATGTTGAACTATTCAGACAGTTTTTGAAATGATTTTAGTACTCGACCATCAAATATGTACTGGCCCATTACTAATCCCTTTTTTTAAATCAATATTTATGCTGGATGAGATAAAATCTGTATTCATGGTAGAGTTGGTTTCACTTGATATTATTTTTGGTATATTTGACTTACTCTTTATTATTATTTTCCAAGTATTCTCAATCAATTCATTATTTATTTAAAGTTTTTCTATCCTTTCAGGGTAAATAATTGTAAGGAATTTTTTTTCTTTTATTTTAACGGTGATGGGCATAAATTCTGTACCATTCCCACCCACCATGAGTCCACATCTACTGTGAGCCAACACATGATTACCCATGATTTTACTTTATTCTCTGACTCACCCGGCTTCTCCCCCTCAAGCATCGATTGCATAGTATTTTTTTCGTTATATGGTGGCTTTGTCTATCAAAAGACGCTTATGGATTAACAGTAAATCATCTAGTAAGCACAAAATATATTCATTATTGCAAAGGAAGGAACGGTCTTTGAAAAACACTAGTGTAAGCTGTATGCCTATTGTCCTTCGTTATTCCCAGTCAACGATTCCTGTATAGGTGTGTTATGACTTGATGAAATTAACATACGCTTCATCCTCCTCGCGATGTGTTTCTTACACCAATATGACATTTCAAAGTGAGATTAAAACTTTGTAAGCCCTGGTAAGTCCATGATATGTTCTATGGTGGCTTTGTCCATCAAGAGACGCTAATGGATTAACAGTAAATCATCTTTTGTGCACCAAGGGACTTCAGGAGATCCGTAGATATGGACTCTATGAGTTAATGATTTAACATTTGTTATTCAGCCCTATTTCCTTCAGAGAGCCTTTTTTTTTTTTTTTTTTTGCATAAAAATTGGTCAAGCTCAGTGTTTGCTTTCTGTTTCTTATCTTCTTTTTTGTTGTTACACCTCTGAAGACATGTTTGATCCTGGTTTTAACCGTGGTGTCAGCAGGACTCTGTGGACGGTGATCAATCCACTAACTGCTATGGACATAATTCAGCATTAGCAACAACTACTGGATGGATTCCCAGTAAATGTTTTATCACTGTATGTTCCGGTGCCCTGAGGAGGAAACCATGTAATCCACGGACTCATCCTCTAGGATCCTCCCACCATGACGCTTAACTATCATGTCCAAACATCTTCTGAATGTTTAACCATGTGATAATATGGACACATGGACATATAATGAGTTTTGATGATACCTTTCCATCCTGCATCACTGTTAGGGACGAAGCTGGTTCACGAGGAGCCACAGGTGGGTTTTGAAGTGAAAGGGTTTTATTATAACCAAAAATCAAACAAAAATCAACAATATAGTTCTGGGCCCATAAAAGAGGTCAATAGACCTAAACTCAGAATTTTGCAAACAATAAATTTAAGCAAAGTAATTAACATAATTGAACTCACTAGGCTCAAATGATCTAACAAAGAACAACTGACCTGTGAACGTTGAATGATTCCTAGGGACAGCATAAGGTCCTCCTCCTTCTTCAGTGCCACCAGGAGGCAGTCTGTTATCCTGTAACACATTTGTCTCACAGCTGCTCCTTCTTTCAACACAATATCATGTTCATCATTTACGTGTCATGGACATTCTTGAAATACAGCCATCTTGATTAAAGGATTTACCTGAAACTTCTGATGTTCAGTGAGATGTCCCAAATCAGGTTAAGAGGATGTTAGTTAGGGCAAGTACTGATTGTGGACATCTTCTTCCTCACCTGCCTTGTCAGCTCGCAGAACCCACTCCTCAAGAAGGTTAATGTGGAGCACCCACCTGCACCTTTGAAGCCCTGGAGAGGAGACCTCATAGGTGGTCGGTCCAAGATTACTCTGCACTCCGAAGGGGCCCTGCCACTTTGCTGGAAGCTTCCTCTCTATGGTTGGCAGCATGACCAACACCTTCTGCCCAGTGTGGAAGCCTATCTGTTGGGCTGACTGATCATTCTATTGGATATTTTGTGCCTCCGTCAGGTGAACCTGGGCCAGATCACTCATCCTCTGCAGTTTCTCTCTCAACTGAATGACATAGTTAATAACATTAACCCCCCCTCCCCCCGGTCTCCCTCTCAAGTTTCTTTCAGCAAGTCAGAGGACCTCTTACCTCATGACCATAAAGAAGTTATAAAGGTGAGAAACCAGTAGAGGCCTGAGGTACCTCTCTGTTGGCAAAAAGGAGGTAGGGGAGCCATTGATCCCAGTCAGATCCAGTGTCATTGACAAACTTACGTAGCATTTGCTTGAGGGTCTGATTGAAGCACTCCGTCAGTCTATCCGTCTGAGTATGGTATGGAATGGATCTCAAAATCGTGATGCCCAAAAGCTTGTATACCTGCTTTAACAAGGTAGAAATGAAGTTAATATCCTGGTAGGTTTGAAACCTCACGGGGGAAACTAACCCTTGAAAACAACGGAATTAAAGAGAAAGCCACATTCTCTGCCTTCACATTTCTCAATGGGAAAACTTCAGGTTATTTTGTAGCATATTCTGTGACAACCAGCACGTAGCAATTTCCTACCTTTCTTTTTTCCACTGGACCAACAATGTCCATTCGATGATGTTCAAATGGAGTGCCGATAATCGGAAGGGGTTGCAGAGGAGCCCTGGTGGGACCTTTAATGCATGTCTTCTGACACTGAGGGCGACTTCTGTAGAACTCTGCCAAATCTGAATGCAAACCAGGTCAGTGGAATGTCGTTTAATGCAGGCTAGTGTCTTATGATTCCCTAGGTGGCCAGCACAGGGAATAGAATGACCCAAATTAAGTATTACCTCTTGTGCTTGGGGGACCATTAGCTGCTTAACCTGGCCATGCTGATGGTAAAGGATTCCATGATTTAGAAAGTACCTCTCTCCATTAGCAGGTTCCCACTCAGACTCCATCTCCCCGGCTCTTGACCAAAGAAGTGACAAGGTTGGATCAATTCTTTGCATTATAGTCATATTTGAAGGTATTTGGAATCCCATGGGCACATCTAGGGCAACCTCAGCTTGTGGTCTCTCAACAGCGTGTTTCAGTTTTTCCTGCTTTCAGAGACAACGTGGCATGCGAGGTTTCACATGTTGTGTCTCCAGCTCAACATCATAGATGGGCAAGGCACTGAGAGCGGAGCTTGGCTCATCTGCAAGTTTAGACTGGGCCAAACTCTGTACTGGATTCAGCAAGTCAAAAAGAAGTGGCATGTCATCTCCCAAAACCACTGGGAAAGGCAACTTGTCAGCAATCCCAACATTTAACAGAGAGGTTTGCCCTTGCATTTGTACTTCAATATAGAGGTCAGCAGCGGGGTAAGGTTTCTCCTCACCTTGCACACAGCAGATTGGGATAGTATCAAACATAAAAATGCTATAAATGGTTACATACTGCCGGTGCACATGGGTCTGGGTACTACCAGAATCTAATAGAGTGCTAAGCTTCTTCCCATTTATTTTGACTGTAGTTATTTTCAGCGGATGTTTTCTCTCTGGTTTGAGGTCAACATTTTGGCGTGGAACAAAACACATTTTGTAAATTTGCCTTGATTTCTATGACACATAGATTTGCGATGACTTTCCTGCCCACATAGGTAACAAGTAGGTGTTCTGTTAACAGCTTGTTGATGTATGCTGGTCTCCCCTTGCAGGGGCCTTACCTACAGATGTCCTGGACCTCTGGTGGTACTCTGGTGATGGCCTACGGTCCTCCTTACCAGTCTTACAGGTAGTATTACTCCATGGCTGATTTTTCTTCAGAGCGGCAACAAACATCAGCAAAGTAGCCGCTTCAGCAGCTGATCCAGGGTTATGCTCCTTAATCCATATCTGAAGCTCAGGAGATAACATTCTCAATTAATGTTCCATTATTATAATTTCACGTATATCCTGCACAGTTTTACCCTTGGGTTGAATCCATTTAAAATATAGCTCCTTTAGCCTCACATACAGGAATTCAAACAATAATGATCTAATACAGAACACCTGACCTGTACAAGAAAGGATGCAGAGGTATTTCAGGTAGCTGGTCAAACCAAATGAATACAAGTGTTTGCTAAAACAAACACTAACCCAGTAATTTACTTCACAAATAATCATAACTCAGGTTGTTTGATAATAACCTTATTCATGGTACAACTCAAATCCAAATGTATCGATACAACAAATGCAAGCAAAATAAAATTAATAAAATAATTAAAGCAAACAAATCCAACCCCCCTCTGAGGTCTGAGCTTGGTGGTACCTCCTTAGTAGCATTTCCCGTATAAAAGCCTGCAATTTCCAGGGTCCGATCATATGCCCATACGACCCAGCAACAGAAGAGTGGACCATCCAGCACCGGTAAAACAAATGAATTAATACAACTTGATTTAACATAATTTGAATATACAAACTCAACTAAATGTGCTTGTTAGAAACATAAATAATGTAAATTTCACATATGCTATATGTCCATGTTGTCCAGCTGACAACTCCTGTTTGGATTTTGTTGTTTGACACTTCCACAACAAGGTCAAACGGCGTGGTGCGTAGTTATCTGTTATATCAGTCAAGCACCCGATTTGTTAAGCTAGCTAGCACGGGCTACCTTACGACTTGAAGATGTTTCAAGAACTAATATATTTGTACGGTCTATTCGATCTGTTGAAGCTGACAGGACAAAGTTATTTGTGACTTGCTAAAGAGAGCAGGACGAGGTTGGTGCATTGCTAGCCACAACACGCCCAGCACTGATGACATTCTTTCACTTGGAGACGCAAAGAGAGAAGCATTGAGAATAGTTGGAAACAAAGTTTGAGCTCACGCTAAAAGCAGAGATGTTTCATGAGGAATTATGTTACCGTAACACAAACGCCACTAACATCTAACTAACGACTCCTCACATGACTCTGATGTGTCAAATTCACAGTTCTCCATTACTCTACGGTACTTGCTAAGGTGCCTTCTAAACATGTTTTGTACTTATAGGAATGCTCCAATCTTCCATCTTTCCTCAACTTTCCTAGTTTTTTTGTCCTCATCTCGGTCTCCATCTCCTCCCCGCCTCCCTCTCCACTATGTACCATCATCTCTTTTCGTCTGTGTCACTGTCCTCCAGCTGGCGAGGTGAGATAACTCCTCCACACCAAGCTCCTCTTAGCTCATTGGCAGGGTGATGGAACACCGGGCACCAATCAGAAGCTGCATCATTACTTGTGCAGATAGCCTGAAGCTGTGCGTTTATCTGCTCAACCTGATCCTGCACTGACCCGATCCAGTCCACATACATACTACAACTCTGCAGAATCAAACTCCCTCCTGGACTGCCTGAGTCCCATTTTGTTCAAACACCTAATTCCCCTCTGAGCATGGAGTAATTAGATTTCTTAAAATGATAACTGAGGTTCCTAAGAATGACTGACAAAGATTTATTTTATCGCTGCCTGTCAGACTTCGTCATTCTGTTGGTTTGAGGTTCACATAAGTTCACGTCACTATTTAATTTGTGTAAATATAGATTATAATTAGACTTCATTTATTGACAGCGCTTCCATGAACTGGGATGATAAAGGCTACAATAAGCTGTGTGTGTGCATGTGTGTAGTCCCCTCCAGTGTCTATGTGTGTATCTACTGCTTTGGCTTAAAGCTTAGCTCCATCAGTCGTTTATTGGATAAAACTGTATTAGATATGAATGAAAGTAATTTCAGTATAATGCTTCCTATATTACAACAAATCGCTCTCAGAGGAGCAACTATATCTGCCAAATCCAGAATCTGGATATGAACTAAAAATGATTAAATAAATTACATTCATAGATAGATTTGTAAAACTTATTCTCACCTTTCACAGAAGCTCAGTCCAAAAAAATCCTCTTTTTAACTACAAAGATCCAATGAAATCATGGCCACGCATCATACAGATGTCTTTTGAAGATTTATTCTCTAATTCCATCATCAGACGTCGTGAAAACTACAACAAATAAACGCATGAAAGAAAAAGAGTTCAAGTCTCCGTAATTAGACGGGTCCAAACAACAAAGTCTTGCATAATAATATCTGTTGATAGACTGGTACAAACACATTTTAAAAACAGAAAATATATCCAACCATCCATGCGAAGGCACTTCAACAAATATGACACACAGATATGAAACATATGAAGGTACAAAATCACGAATTACTGTGCGCGCCTCTCGGAACATTTTGCCACCGTATGTTTTTCTTCTTCACGATGTTGGCTCTCTATGTTGCAGTATTGATTCTGACCCATGATGCAACACTAGACATAATGCAAGACTAAACTCTGGTTTTATGTACTATTACAGTCAATGTGAAATAAAACCTTGCAATAAAAAGCACAACAATTAAAAAAAAAACTTTATTTTTAAGGTAGTACATTTTTGAGGAATAAGTAGTAATACTGTCATATATAATATCAAATATAAAATAATATATGGTATGATCATTAAAATCAAAGCTACTTTTTTAACGTCTTATTTATTACATGTTTAATGTTATAATGGCTGTATGAATTAAAACATTTATGAAATTATGACAGAAACTACAAAATAGACATTTCAATGTAATCTCAGTAAAAACTGTTTCTCAGACAGTTACACTCTTCCCGGTGTGGGGGCAATTTATATCAGCTTTGTTTATCAGCCAGCCACGTCTATCCAATGCCACAGCGACACACCTTCATCATTAGCCTCATCATCTTGTTGCTGTCTTTTTAAATATAATTACTCTCCATTCATCTAGTTCTTTCATGATGTGGGTTTTTGCATCTTCTATCTCCGCCCGGGCCTCACAGATCAATCGGTCTCATTCATCAGCTTCAGCAGAGTCATCGGCCACCATACCCAGTATCCAGACTTAAGGAGGGATAATCCCTGCTGCTACTTCAGGCAGATACCCTTCGATATCAATCTCACTGAGGAGTGTGAGCGCCAAAACATTTCAGATAGACTAATAGTCACACATTCTTCCGATAGAAAAAACAATACAATCCCATTTTCTAAGATAGACATTGGAGGTAGAAATGCATTTATCACCTCATTTGGTTATCCTCCATCAGCTAAATAAACTTATTTTGACCCTGAATATACACCACAAGCAAACAAGAACGGTTGAAAAAGCCTAGAAGGTTGAATCTGAAGCAACTGGACCTCGATTGAAACTTGAAGTCATTTCACCTCTCATACAAGAGGCTTCCTCAGTCAACTAATGGGTGGGGGGGGCAGGTATTTAACCTCCACTGGGTCTTTTCTACACAGAGAGTTGTTAGGAAACGATTATACAGTTACCACTTATCACTGATGTGGGTGGGTCGGGTTCGTCAGGAGTCGTTAGGGAAACCGTAGTCTGCAGGGGCATCATGTGAGTTGTTAGCATTACATGAATCCACGATATGCTAACAACGCGTTGTGCTACCGTGATAAATAGTGAAACTATCCAGACTCCACACCTCAGTTAAATCTAAAAAATTTGCAAGAGGGGAAAATATTTCATTGTCATAGTCAAAGAATTCCTTTGGGAATGGACCACTAAATCCTGTGAACCACTAAAACTGAAAAAAAAAATGCATCTTAATGTGTGCAAATAACTAAATCTAAGGGAAGTCCTACTTTTGGCCATTTATAAAAGAAAACCAGCATATTGCATTGTTTGTATGAAAGACATAATCCATCATGACAGGCTTTCCTAGTTCGGTTGGTTGAAACATAACACTTCATTCATCCGTAAGGGACATTTCAATGCATCATACAAGCAGGGAAAATACACAAATTACAAAAACAGAAACCTATGAATAAATCAGAACGTGGATGGTGGATATTGTTTTTGTACAGTAGAACGTGTTGGCTGTCATATTTCAACCAGACTGGAGGGACATGGCTTTTCCAAAATGATGTTTTTGGGCCCTAATTTTAGTGCCATTTGAAGGAATTTTCCACCATCTGTGTATGTAAGTTTATAAAATCGATTTAAATATCATATCTCTCTGCTCTCGTTATCGTTGGTGCTTATTCAAACTTTGGTCAAAGTCAAGGTTTGAGTAGCTCCATCTTCTGTCTACCAGTACAAGCCAGACAAACCTTCTCAATAATAGATAAACTATGTGTTGCATCATAAGACATGACCTTAGTGAGCATATTTACATTTGACGTGGTAGTCAAGAGCCAATAAAGTGCTTGGATTAATTTCCGTGTAAAACGTTAACCTTATATGATACAAACAGTCCAGGAAGCCTCCTTCAGAATTGGTATGGTTCCACACTTTGTTCCACGCCTGCTGTTGTGTTAAATCATCGTCGATCCACTTGTATTAAATACTCCAGTATAAGACATCAAGTTTTAAAGCTTCTTCCTTCGCGCGAGTCGTCAGGACCAATGAAATTCTTTCATAACTTAAAATTACCTCATGGGGGAACATTTACACATTTCACGTTTCTTGATTAGGTTACATGTTTGTAGCTTTTTCCAGCTCAAACTACTGTGAGCGGAGAAACATGCTGCATAAGGCACCAAATAACTAGGCCTATGCCGTCTTCTCTGACAGCAAGGGGGTATAAAAAAGACCCCAATCCCTTGTGCTGTATAATCAATTCCCCTGATTGAACTCCTCAAGAATAACAGTGTTTTTCATTTAAATAAAAAAGAAACGCTCTGCAGGTGATCAAATATCAACTATTAGAACTAATATATGAAATGTAATATGAAATTATGGTCCCAAAAGTTTAAAAGTAAAACTCCCCCTAATGTTGGAAATATGAAACCAACCTGTCCCATAATTAAGCTAGTTCTTCCTCACACTAAATTCTATGTGGGACTATAGTTTGGAAATGATCCATGAACAGCAGCATTCTGTTTTCAAAACTTCACTCAAAAATCCAGAAACTTAAGATTTTCAAAGACAAGCATCCAAATCCTTGCAATTTAGAAACTTGGCCGATGGATTGTTTGGCACTTCTTCTGAAGAAATTACTTAAACCCTCAAGATTAGCTAAATTATGTGGTAGGATTAATCTATTAGAATCAATCAATCTGCGCTGTATCTTCGAATTGAAGTATGACCAAGAGACTGAACCCTTTCAGCCGATGCAGAACTTTATTAGACATACAATCAGGAACATACAGAGAAAATCCAAACGAGTCCTTGACCATCGCTTCTTTTATGGGGATCGATGACATCACCCCTCTGTTCTCTTCCAGACCAAACATGAAGTTCTGCCTCTACTGGTATCTTTCCTATTAATTGCCAATTCTGTAATCTTAATGTCAGTTTGACTTAAAACATCCGATGTTCAGCCAGGAATGTTCTGACTACGCCCGTCCCATATTCCCTGGTGATATCAAACAAACATCCCTGTGTCCTCAAATAACCTTGTTTGTGTAGGTTCACTTATTTCACATTAATAAGCATAAAATAAATTATATATATAGGTGATTTGGTGACACTGTAGGAGTGAGTGTGAGTGGTTGTTTGTCTCTATATGACTTGTCCAGGGTGTACCCCGCATCTCCCCCGGAGTCAGCTGGGATAGGCTCCAGTCCCCCGTGACCCTGAACACGGGGGACTGGAGCCTATCCACATTATAGTGGTTGATAATATATATATATATATATATATATATGTATATATATTCAGTTGTTGATGACTATTGACAATCCTCTAATCGATTGAATGACATAACAGCTTTATTTTCCACACTGGCTTTGATTTTGTGTCTCCATTTCAATCTACTCTGTTTTACTGCAAGAATTTCCTGCTGCGATTTTTTGTGTGAGGCAGGATTTTGGTTGTTCGGTGTACTGCTTCTAATCTCAGCAGTGATGATATAAGCTGCTAGTTTGTCCACCCAATCCAGTATCAGATAAGATTAACGTTTCTATTGACTCTGTTTTGGATTTGTCTAGTTTCCCAGATGAGAATCTTGTTTGTTGAGGTTTTTTTCTCCTTAGTAGAAGGAAATGTAATGAAAATGTCACCAGTTTTTTTTTAGAATTCGTCTTTTGAACTCGTTTTATCTTTTGAATACACATGGACCAGGCAAAACATTAAAACCATCTGCCTAATTTATTGAAGGCTACTGCTTTCTACCAAAACAGCTCTGTGATCCATTGTGCATTCTAACAGAAACAGCATTCACATTTTTTTTATAGCTATTTAGCTCTTCTGTGGGATTAGAAAAACACAGATTGGCCGTCTCTTCCTCCACGCATCAATGAGCCTTGGGCACCGATGATGAAAACAGTAAAATGTAATAATTTTCACTTTTTCCTAAATGAAATAGAACTAATGTTATTCTCCTGCTGGTCATGAATGATGCTGCCGTCTTTGTGGTCGTGTACATGCAGAGGGCTACTAGTGGTTCACTTTTTAAATAAATACTGCGTGGCCTGAGTGATGCACTTTGGCTTTTAAAGTCAGGATTACTTGGAACATCCAAGAAATCGTGCATCTCTGGCAGAACTTCAGGTCACTTTTAATGGACACAGAGGTGGAGAAAAAACACTAAACATAAACCTAACACTAAAATATTGTTTAAGTTTTGTATCATTTTTCAAAATGTACTGTACTAGAGCGATTACTGACGAAACTTTCCTTTTAAGATTAGTTGAAAATGCAGGATGGAACTTTTGTAGATTGACTGTATATTAATCTGTCATGGGACAGCAAAAGAAATATGTGTGATGTACCTTTAACTAGAGCCCTAAATCATTCCAGCAGAGTGTAAAGTGTGTGTGATTTAGCTTTGAAGAATGGTAATGGCTCCGTCAGCTTGTATTTCTGAACCTTTGAAACGAGAGATCAACGCAGAGGCTGGCTCGCTGTCAGGCGTAAAAGTGACAAGGTCAGCATTCTGACATAATGTTAGCAAAGGCAGCCAAGACATTGGCAGACAAGACCGAAAGAAAGTCGGTAATTGTTTGGATCATAGCGAGGAGAACTTCTACTTAAAGGTACGAGGCTGCACACACTCTTTTGGCAAAACGGGTGACTTTCGTAAACTGTGCTAATTTTTTTTCTTTCATTTTAAAGTCATGCTGAAAGGAAATGTGATTTACTGTGACAACAGTCGAGTTATTGTTACCTGAACAATCCAATAATGACATGAAACAGACTGACTGATGAACACAACCACACTACTCTTCTTCCATCCTTTTAATAAAACAGTCTTCGTTCTTACTGTCAGGCACAATACACTGTAAAAAAAAAGAAGTTACTCTCAAAATTCTAGTTTTTAACAGGCAACAGGTAGCAAGTCAGTTATTGTAAAATAATTCACAGTAACTAATTGGCTGAAAACAAGTAGCCAGTATGTTACTCTAAAATCAATCACAGCATCTAATTAGCAACGAGCAGTTATTAAGTTACTGTAAAATAATACACATTAATTACTTGGGTAGCAAGTACACAATAATTTAACTAAAAATAAATCTGTTTTTATCTGGCAGGAAGCAGTCAGTAAGTTACTGTAAAATAATGTACATTAATTAACTGGCAGCAAAATAGTCAGTAAGTTAGTGTAAAGTAAATCACATTGATAAACTGGTAACAAGTGTTCAGTAAGTTACTGTAAAGTAAATCACATTGATAAACTGGTAACAAACATTCAATAATTTACTGTAAAATAAATCACAAATTATTACATCTCAAGAATA
This sequence comes from Lophius piscatorius, assembly GCA_009660295.1. NCBI lineage: Eukaryota > Metazoa > Chordata > Actinopteri > Lophiiformes > Lophiidae > Lophius > Lophius piscatorius. The sequence continues at coordinate 19,286 of VRLP01000808.1, read as the reverse complement.
TTTATGGAAATATTTAACTTGTTTAATTGTGACTTAATTAATGAAGATTGGAAACAGTACAACAATATTTACAATTATATATTTCCGGTGTGGCTGTATTATTGTTATTCACTAATGATCAAAAAAAACTTTCACAGTTTTGACTTAAGTTCTGTGATTTACTACAGTATAAAATATTGACTGTGATTTTCACAGTACCCAGTTGATACATAGCTCTTCTTTCTTCTGCTCCCTTTCTGGGTCGCCACAGCTGATCATTTGTGTTAATCTTAGCCTGTCCTCTGCATCTCCCTCTCTCACGCCAACCAACTGCATGTCCTGGTCTTCCCCTTTTTCTCCTGCCTGGTGGCTCCATCCCCAACATCCTTCTACCAATATATCCACTATCCCTCCTCTTTACATGTCCTAACCAGCTCAATCTTGCCTCTCTTATTTTAGCTCCAAGACGCCTAACCTGGTATTTTACTGGGATGTAATGTTCAAATACAGTAAATAATAGTGGATTTTACAGCATTATTGTTTACTCTGTATGAATGTGCCTTTGGGAAACATCATACTGGTGAAACTTGATTTACTACAGTACAAATATATTTACTTTGTAATTTACTACAATGTAAAGTATTTACTCTGATATTTTACAGTTTGGACTTTGTTACTGTTATTTGCTATGGCACAAAAATAACCCCTGTGATATCAATTTATTAACAATTGTAAATTTATTATTTTGATTTTCACAGTAATACTCTGGATACTAATGTAAAATAATTTACTGTGGCTTACCATTGAAATCCACAGTAAATTACTGTGGATTTATCAGCTTTTTCATTTTTACAGTGTATCCATGTGACCTTGGGAAACAGTTTTACCCCACTAAGATAATACTTACTTTGATATTTAACTATAGGACTTCAAAACTGTAATTTAAAATGATCCAAAAATATTTACTTTGATATTCAGCTGTTGTAACTTCATTGCTGTATTTACCTAAATTGAAAAGAAAATTGCCCTGATATTTCACAGTTGCGACTTCCTTACTGTTATATACTACTACACAAAAATAATAGCTTTGATTTTTTAAAGTCATGACTGTCGTACAGTTATGGTTTCAGTGATACTGTAATTTTTTAATTAACCCAAAGTTAATTAATGCAAAACAATTTACTTGAATGCACCACTCAAATCCGTAGATAATTACAGGGGATTTAACAGCTATTTATTTTACAGTATACTTACGTGACCTTGGATGCGATCCAAATTGGTACAAGAGAGTGGCAACAATAAAGTTGAGGTAGATGGGGGACAGTTTAAGCAGCATGGGAGGCAAAAAAAATTGAGCCTTTGATGCTGTACCTTTCAGCAGCGACGGCAACCGAAGCTAAACAGCTTTTGTTTTGTTGTTGCACATCTATACTGGGTGGAAACAAGTTGACATGTGTTCAGGAATCCTTGCTTGAATACTGCTGAAAGCGTTTGGCGCTCCTGCCCTGAAATAGAAAGATTAATAAATGTTCCTCTGACTGGTTGAGTATTAGAACGATCACACACACACCCCTGCAAACACACACAAACACAACACAGCAGATGTTCTTGCATTCATGCGTGTGTACTATCTCCACACACCCACCTGCTTATAAAAAGGGATTCGACAACATCGTATGAATTCCAATAAGGCTCGCCCTCGGAGTACAAACACTTCATCATGAAGCCGCTCACAGTAATCTAAATCCCTGGTTTGAAAATTATGTGTGCGCCAGCGGAGGGAGATTAAAACTGACAGTTTTCAGTGTCTCGGGGGCAATGTGCGGAATGGGGTTAAGATAAGGGGTCTTTAGTATCAGCGAGGGATTGATCACGGGGTTAATTGGCTAGGGCTGTGTTCATCACGGAACTGACAGGTGAACCGTGGACTCCTGTGAAACATGCTGACGGGATTGTCCGTCCGATACTTGTGGTCATGCCCAGCTTGTCTGTTTTGTGCTCATGAATGTAAAAGTATCGTCATGGCCTTTGATCAAAGTCTTTTCTCCAATAAAAGCAAGAAGGAAGAAGAGGAAAACCCCGCTGCCTCCGTTCAAATAGTTGCTAATCACCTCGTGTGCTGCTCCCGTTTTCATTCAGGAAATAAGACTTTTTAAACGGTTGGGAATTAAAGCCACTAATCCCAAAGATTAATACAATTGAGTTTGCTGGGTTTTGGTAATGCCCTGTTTCCTAAAGCTTTGCCCATTAGGCACCTGCTGCTGTCACACTCCAATGGCCTCACAGGAAATTGGCGTGTTTTAGGAGGGCGAGGGTATGCTGGAGCGTTTGAGCAGCGACGCAGGAAACCCCAACGCCCCCAAAAACCAAAAAAAAAAGGCTTGCTTGCTCACACACTTTAAAACAAACGCCCCAAATAAACAAGAGGGGAGACTTTGCTCTTGCTGTCCTTTGGCTTCTTGAGCCGGATTCTGAGATTCGCCGTGTGATTGTCTTCGTGTCCGTGTTTGTTTGTGAATGCATCAGCGTGCGTCTGCAGGCAGGTGCGTCAGCAGACCCTGACAGTCAGATTTCATGCCCCACGGGCTCTGCCACAAACAGACATGCTCTGCCTGGGTCTAGACGACATGATTGGCTTTGCGGCTCCTCAAGGAAGCTTTCAAAACATGTCTATTTCAAGGAGCCAGTTGTGAGCGAAACCACTTTGCAACTCATTTCCATACCTCCTCACCTTCACCTCCTGCAGTAGCATAAGACGAAGCTGCTCAGGTGTGCCAGCTTATGCGTGTTGCTCTTTATGTTGCATGCGTTTATGTTTACACAGACGGTATACGATACCGTAAGTGTGACGATATAAACATATATCGTCACACTTAAGAACAAGAGGAGAGATGAGGACACGGCAGGGAGGGCTGTCACCGATACACATCTCAACATCCGGCAGGTTTCATCCATCCACAGAGCAGGAAGATCCGGTTTCTGATATATGTCTGCACCACATAGGAGCAAAACCGAGAAAAGTTACAGCTGCAGCAGCTGCAGATGTGTGTATGTTTAGACATCCACTTATTAATCCATCCATCATCTCCGCCTGCTTATCCTCTGCAGGGTCGCAAGGGGCCGGAGCTGATATTATGTTTATCTTACACACAGTATTTAATATTTGGTTTCACAGCCACAAACTGAAATTGTGCCTCTGTTTTATTGACTCACACACACACACAGGAGGAAAAAGAGACACAGATGCTGAAACGCTGCATGCCTGTAGGAGGGCACACTAATATACAGTATTTAAACTTTGTATAGCTGAATTTACGGTTAAATGCAAAGATTTAAAGGTCTGTATCCAATGGCTAGCTTTAGATTTTTGATAAAATTACAATGGCATTTGAATCAGTTGTTCTGTACATTGATTTTATCTTATTGTATTTTAACAGTTCTTCTCAACAGGCCCAATTTGGTCTGTACATACTTTTTTTTTGCAAATTTTACACCCTGCACAATACTAGATTTTGATACAATCAGTGATTTATATCAGTGCCAAAAGTTGAAGCGCGTGCATATAGCTACCCCAGTGGACTTATGTAGTATTTTTCAGCTGAAATTCCACTCTGGGGTCAAAATCCCATTTTTGTCATATTTTTGGGTACAATATCCAACTGTCTCATGTTGTCTTATCCCAGAAAAACTGTTTAGCCTAACATTACATAGAATTTTTTGTATTTTTAGCAAATTTGATGCAGTATCTATCAAAGAGTATATGCGCAAATTCACTAATTACTTTGTTTCATGGTGTTACTTTAATAAATGGATGTAATGAAACATTTTAATCTAAAAAAAAAAAAAACAGGCATGGAGAGAATTTATTTTTTTTTTTTGTGTTTAGTCACAAGTTATTCACACATAGTAACAGGTACAATGTTACTGAAACTAAATATATCTTATTTTAGGTATTAACGTTTCGTAGATACTGAGGTTAGGCAAATACATCTTATGGTGTGTTTGGATATACAGTATAATTCAAGCATGACTAAACTTAGAATAACCAATGAGATTAATAATGTATCACTTTGTTGCGCACATTACAAAATTGGGAAATTAGTTCTCTGCATTGGAACCATCCCTGAGGAGCATATGGCAGCTCCTTTGATGCTTATGTGGAGCAAATTGGTCTTCCTAAAAAAGTGATAAAATGGAATTATTATTGTAATAAAAATAATATTGGGAATAGTTAATAATAATGTAATAATTAGGGTCGGCTATAGCTCAGGAGGTTGTCCAACACTCAGTTGTTTGATGAATTTGAAAGATAACTGTGTTATTCATATCTCAATTAATTATTACAGACAGCCAATAGAAAGTAATCAACGGACTGCAATAAAGGTTCTGCAAAATAGATTGTGCAAACAAATCAACTCAGCGCTTCATGCATTGAAAATGTCGGGAAAAATGATCCTTCACGTCAGATATGGCTCTCGTCAATGATTCCTTTTATTTCAGGGGTGTCATCAGAATCACTGTTATTATTAACATTGACCTGAGACTCAAACTGAAGTCCGGTAGACCTCTGGACCTCATTGGAGATAGAGTGGTCGATCACCCAATCAGAAGAGCTGCAAATGGCTCCTTGGGCGCCTCGCAAGCTCTGCCCACTGCTCCTTAGGGATGGGTAAAATGAAGGGAACTGATCAATCAATCAATTATTAAAGTGATAATAAAGAGAATAAATCTGTGTAACTGTTTGTGACATGATGGAAGGTGGTAATCCTAGGTATCTGAGGAGGATCTCCTAACTTAGCTTCATGAACAGCCATAAATCCACCTTTTAGCTGCAGCTCAAAAGCAGTCTGCTGCTTTATTTCCAGGCACATTCAGTGCTTGTCCGACAATACCTGAACACCTCACTATTAGGGAAAATCTGACGGCGGCTAAAAGAGATGGCACAAGCAAGAAACAACCCATATGAAATGAAGCAAAAAGACTTAATTTTTTTTTGGTAAACTTCTGAAGTGACTAAACATGACGTCCATTTGCCTCAAAATTGACCTTGGTTCTTTGGATCAACTCACAAACTCTATCACAACAAGGCTTTAATCCAACCTCTCGAAAACGTATTCCCCCATTTGGCTTCCTGTTATAAATCATCCAGCAGACATCCAGTATATTAAGCACCAGCGAGAGTAATGCATCACGCCAACTCAAATATATCATCGCAGCGCAGAGGCAGATGGAAAGCAACAGATATAATGCTCCACACAAAAGGTAAACAAATGGCAGCGGAAGCACCTCCTCTCCCTCTCTCAAAAAGGATGCCCTGCACTTTCACACTTGCACTTTGCTTTCCTTCACACCGAACCCCATACAACGAGTATAAATAGGCCAGCTCAAGTCATTATCTCCCCTTTTGTTCCCTCCATGTTTCCCACACGCATTGCTCCGCCATGAGGAATTACAAGTCACTTCATTATATCCATAGCGATGCCTCCAGTGACCCCGTTCTCATTTCTCCAGTACTGCTTTCTCCACCCACCCAACACCATTTGCATGTACAGCGCAGCACCCACAGGGAGAAGAGGGAGTAATTAGTGTGCTGATACATGAGCCGGTGGTGTTGCCGTAACCGGCTAAACATCTATTTCCACTTCTCACTATGTAGCCGAGCGGCGGTGATGTGCATGTGTGGGCGTGCATGTGAGGCTGGAGTGTGTCTCATGATGAGACTGAAGTAACACAGTGGTACATACTGTTCTTGTCACCGGGGAAGAAATAACGCCGTTGACAGAAGCTCTCACTATGTGGTCCGGCACTGACTCACTCTCTTCTATCCGTGTTTCTCCGTGTCTGTCTCTTTTTACCCGAGCGTGGGTCTGTGTAGTTACATAAGAATCCATACAGATTCCAAGGATGTGCACTCTGTTCTTTTGTGCGAGTAGAGTAGTGAGGGAGCGTTACCATGACGATGGCTTTTGAAATCAACCTTACATCACACCATGTATGTATATTCCTGTCTTCCTGCTGCGTGGGGTTTTTTGTTTGTGTGTGTGTGTTTGTGCATGTTTTCTTCGCTATTTGACACGGTTCCATTAGACCCAATCCTGGAGAAGATATGTGTGCCTCCTGGATCAACGCAAGAGGAAGATAAAGAGGAAAAATGAGGATGCAGGGGAATTTAATTATTCACAAAAACAAACACATACACACACACACACACACACACACAGACAACCCCCTCTCGCTTTCACGCCTTTGAATATGTCAATTTGCTAGTGCTGTGAGCACCCGCTGCACCTTTGCCAAAGTATGAGTAAGCTTGGGATGCTTGTTTGTCTGTGTGTGTGGGTGTTTGGGTGTGTATGTGTGCATGCACATAGATGTTTGAGTCTGCTTAGCTGTGAGTTTGCACACATATTTCACCTGACCTACTCTTATAAGATTAATACTATTTTCTGTGGCCAGTGCTGCAGGGAGCAAGTCCATGCTTGACCCCACATCACGGGTCAGGACTCCATCCCTTCAGGACCCCTGCATTTCCTCATCTCCACCAGCAAGTTGGTTCACTCACAAGATTTTCAAGTATCATAATCAATGTTTTGGGAATCATTTGTCTTTCTTGGCGTTCCTTCGTTCAAAATATGCCAGTTGATTTACATTATTATTGTTTGTTTGACCTATTTGTTGTTCAAAGACTGACTATAGCAGTGCCTTAAAAATAAAAATGCCTGTTGATGTAGCTGTTAGGAAGCCCTGGTGGCAGATAATTATTTTTGACCTTTATATCGTCTTAACAAGATAATTAACTTGTTAACCCAAGAAAACGTCTAAATGAATGCAACCGTTTTCTCGCACAAAGGAGTAAAAAACAGGTATGTCCTATATTTTCTGTATTTCCATCAGAGATCAGGAGTCTCGTCGATTTATTAACTAATTTAAGACAAATCATCTGATGTTTCTCACAGTTGTTATGTTTCTCTTAACGTCTATGTCTTGTGGTCATATGATTCAAGAGAAAACCTTAATCAACATTGTGAATACAAAAATTTCACTTAATTTGGACTAAGGAGTTCCCATTACTGATAAAAACATCAGGTTATATTTGAATCAAGCTTTAACACTGGCAGAAGTTGCTTTTGTAGCTCCTCTTTGAGAAGTATTTATGCGTCGCCATGGCGACACTCAAAGTTTTCTTAAGCAAGTATAATACATCTTGACTGCTATTAACGTAATTATTAGGTCCATTTGTTGTTTCAATTTACAGTATCTTATATTTTTGGCACTTTGCTTAACTTCCGGGTCGTACTTGCCGTGTTACCATGACAAATGCAAAATTGCTGGTTGTTTTTTTTGATTACAAGAATGACCTCATTATCACCAAAAAAGGGTCACCGTGGCCATTCTTGGCTTCCATATCCCTGGTTTAAATTTTGCAATCTAATAACATATTATGCGGCAACACATGGCCTCCATAACTACTTGCGTCCCAAGTTATTTTGTTATTTTGTGAATGTTGACAAGGAAGGGATTAGGCATACACTGATTCAATATGCCAAATGAATATTCTTAAGTCGATCATTATTGGCAAGGGTAAGATAACATTAATCTTATGAAAGGCAGGTTTTTTTCAATGGTAATTTAGTATTGTCAGTGTCTCTAGTGGCAATGTTGTCACTAGAGACACATTTGAATGAGATCTATAGAGGGTGATGTGAAAGTATCACAGTATCCATACATTTCCAGAGTTTATTAACACAATATCATAATATGGAGCAAGTGGCTTATTGCTCCAGCTGTGAGCTTTACAGTGGCCCCGCTGACATCATGAGTTTACCTCTTTACAGATTTAGTTTCAGTCTACATGCTTACCTTCTCTGATGGTTTCACGCTCCATTGCTATTTTTGTAATACATAGTATAAATTATCCATAGAGAATGTCAGATGGAGTTCCATTGTGTCTTTGTAGATTGAGAGAAAGCGTACGACAGAGCCCGACGAAGGTGGTATCACATGATGAAGTCTGGCGTGGCAGAGAAGTATTTCACAGTAGTAAAGGATATGTATGAGACCGGTATGACCGCAGTGAGGTGTGCTGTAGGATTGATGCATGGGTTCAAGATGGAGATGGGACTGCGTCAAGGATCGACTTTGAGCCCCTTCTTGTTTGCTATGGTGATGGACAGGCCGATAGATGAGGTCACACAGGAATCTCCATGTACTATGATGTTGGTGGATGACATTTCGGAGTTGTTTTAAGAAAACCTGGAGAGGTGGAGGTATGTGGTGGAAAGAAGAAGAATGAAGGTCCGTCACACCAAAAAATAATAAATATGTGTGAATGAAAGGGAGGCAGGTGAAACAGTGAGGGTGCAAGGAGAAGAGGTGGAGAAGGTGAAGGAGTACTTGGAGTCAACTGTTAAGAGCAAAGCGGAATGTGGAAACCAGGTGAAGAAGCGAGTACAGGTAGGGCGGAGTGGGTGGACATAAGTGTTGGGAGTTACCTATGATAGAAGAGTAGCAGCAAGTGTGAAGGGAAAGGTTTCCAAGATAGTAGTGAGAGTAGCCCGTATGGGGATATAAAGGCTTTGTCCTATCTAACATAAAAAATATACATATTTGAATCTGATTTTAAACTAATACAATAAGATCATATAATTGTCTAGCAGATCCCCTTTTATTCAAAGAGATGACCCTAACTTTTACACGCTTCATCTTTAACATAGCTAATTTATTATTATTATTTTGTTCTTTCTGTGGATCAAAGTGCATGTGATCTCTGTGATGTCATTTAACATTTCCTACAGATTCAAGGCAGAAAAAAATGATTGAAATGGAGTTAAGATAAAGTTATGTTAACATTGTGGAGTTACTGCTTTGTTCCCATTCACGACCCCAACCTTCAAAAAGGGAAAACAACCTGAGAGCCCTGAACGCTGACAGGTGGAAGAGCAGATTCATTCAATGTGAATGTAATTTCTTGGGACACTGAATTGAATAAAATGTTGTGTCACTCAAACACCAATATTGGCTCATGTGAATGCTCCATTCCTGGAGTATGATGTTCCCGGGGTGATGTTTCCTACATGCAGCTGCAAAATATTTATATTCTAACTCAATGTACAACTCATGTAAACGCAGACTTTAACATTTGACACTACTCAACTGCATCATGGGATATAATTAGCAGCCATGTTACTACTGTATGAATCCATACCGTCTTTCGCCTCTCTTATAATGGGCCAGAATATAATGTCAGGTTGATTTTATAATGAATGTCAGTATATATGATAGCATAAGCCAAATACTGACTCACTCAATCTCTAAATTAAGACAGTAATATGCAGCATCTGTTAAGTACACAAAATGTCACTGCTCAGCCACGACTCCTAGTCCCAAGTTTGTTCTCTCCTGTCTCTCCTCATTTTCCTCGTGGGCACGTCTATACCCAGCTGACAGATGACCTGGAACGACAGCTGTAACCAATCTCTTCATCAATCTGCAGTATAAAAACCCCGACTCTGTAACTTGTGGTAGAGAAAACACACGTTAATACTTTTTGGACTAGAGATCTTTTCCAAGTGGCTTTCTTCGTATTCTTTTGGTAATCACTTTTCTCACTCTTTTCTGGAACCCGGTCTGCCTTCACTGCTTATTATTTATCTCATCGCACTTCCTGGACAGTTTAAGCCACGGCCGGATCAAACCGCCATCCAATATCAACCTACAGCCAGCTGGCTTCACTTCCCCAACCTGCCCATCAGTTCTTTTTAATGCAGACCAACAAACGCCGCTTGATTTACTTCAGTCACTCCAGCTCCAAGTCAAGGGAGGAGAAAAATGCTGAAATTACTTCAACAGTGGATAAACAATGACCTTTTAAACCCACAATGGGTGTTCCCCAGGCTTGGAGAGGGGTGCTTAACAGAGTGCAGTGATTCCTTATATAGTTGAATAAGTACAAGATGCTGGACACACATATCATACCATGAATATAGCAGTTACAACACAAATGAACTAGCATGATAGTCATAAATATTAAAGGATGACTAAATTAACCCTGCTCAAGTTTTTGGCTGAGCACATGTTGAGTCTGTATTTCTAGTCATTTCTAGTAATCTATTCTCATGACTGAACCTGTTAATAATATGACCCAGTGGCAGTATGTATATGCTATAAGGGGTCAAGGACAGTGCCCTGGGTAACACCACAGGAAATAAATAAAATATGCCAAAAATTAATTTTCCATATGTTTCATTGTGAGCACATTAAAAGGTTATTAAATGCATTAATATCAGTATTACATCCTGTGTACAACAATATTGAATTAAATACAAAAATTAATGGCAGGCGACCCACAAAGATTAAACTGATTGTTCAGTTTACAAAGATGTCTAAAATCTGTTTCTTAATTCAAGACTGGATATATCAGACAAAAATCCAGAATGCTTCGGTGTGTTTAGGTGATTACCCCCTCTGATGGACCGCAACTTCAAAAGGCCTTCATTGCCTTTTGAAAGTGGAGTAATTTTATGGAATGAAAATATTAATTTAATAGATTCTGTAACATCAATGTCTATATATAAGAAAATATATACAGACATTGTCCTGCTGAAAAAACATCGGATTTGATTTATTAACACCTATTATGTCACAAATTTGTCACAAATTTCAATGTGAAATTTTAACATGCCAGCCTTTGAGACGTATTGGTGATTTTTTTATTATTCGTATGTAATTCTTTCTACTCTTGTGTGTGGTTCTTACACAAGCCTAAATAAATTTCACCCCCACCAATATGTTTTTTCAAACTTTCCTTTGCGTTTCTTTTCTTCTCATCTTTTGATGGTGTGAAATAAATAAATTGCCTTTATTTGCCTTTATAAGCAAATAATAAGAGGATTAGGGTCACATGTGGCTATGTGAAATATTTGACCGAATTCTGACATTATTCTCAGAATTCTGACTTCAAACACAGAATTCTGACTAGTTTATACACACATGATCATTTTTGGGGAATTCTCATTTTAAAGTCAGAACTCTGAGAATAAAGTCTGAATTCTGGGAGTAAAGTCAGAATTGCCCTCCAATTTTTCCCATAGCCATATGTGGCTCTAATCCTCTTCCGTATTTATATATTTTGCATATTGCCACTAGTTGTTTTCAATGAATGCCAAAAAAATAATCAAATTCCGTTTTTAAACCAGAATGCTGGTCCCTAAGTCCAAAAACTCAGACCTTACAAAAATTGCACTGCTGTATGAAGACAATGAACTGTTTCATAAAGGTCATACATTAGTTTATATTTCATACAAATGATACACCTGTATCCTATAACGATCAACGCGTTCACACAACTACATACGACTGCACGGTAGTCGGTAAATTAGGTGCTTTCTCAGCTCAGTGCTTCTTCCCCCTATCTCACTGTGCCCCTTCGACACCAAGACGAATCTCACAATCTGCTCTTCTGAAAAGAAAACAACCACTTCTTTAATGTTTTCCATTGACGTTCTTGTTTCCCTGTTGTTTTGGCTTGTCAGTTAATTTACAAGTGACGGAAAACTCCAGCTGTTGCTGGCAAATGCTGTAACGGACCGTCATCTGTGTTTTTGCTACGTTAAAGGAATTAAAAGTGACCCGGCGGAGTCGAGAGAGAATGGAGAGCTGTAGATAAAGAGATAGAGTGGAAAGAATGGAAAAAAAGTTAAGAAGGGAGCGTGTTCGTGCTCAAACTGTCATTCAAGCTTTAAGGGTTTATCTGCATGAGCAAGGTCAGCGGGAGTAGTTGGCTTTTCTGCCGGGATGGCAGATATCTGTATGTACACTTGCTGGAGATGTGTCAGCAGGTATCCACCAGAGGGGAAAGATATAACACCGAGTCTGATGTGCGATAAATAAAACATTCCCAGAAATAAGCTCCTCTTTTTATGAATGCCTCGTTTTTGTTCTCTTTGATTGCTGCAAACGCACACACAAATATGGGAGAGGCAGCAGGCTGGACGGGTAGATAGAATAGAAGAGGGATGCGCGTGTTCGCGTCAGACAGTTATCTTCATCCAGTCAATGCGCCACAAGATGACTACCAGAGAGGCTTGAAATTACAATCATGCTCATGTGAAGTGAAAATATTTTGGATGAGCGCATGCACCACCATCACTAGTCTCCTTTCCCCCGTGCTGCTCTTTTCCACTGACATGGGCTCACGGGCACACAGGATTGTGCATTTAACGACACACACACATCACTGTGTGTTTGCAGCGGGGCGAATAAATCATTTTGGCAGGTGAACACAGATTATGAGTCCCTGAGCTGTCTCTCCAAACAGAAAGAATGCATAAATCCCCATGAGGGTAACATAGAGAGGTGTGGAGGCAATGGCTAAATTCTTAATATTAGAAACAGTAAATGCAAGATTAAATATGCAAACCATAATACCTGAATGATGAGGAAGTAAAGCTAGGAGCAACAGATCACCTCATGCGCCATCTCAGTCCTCTAACATCATGTTTGAATGCATCAGATGTCAGCAGGTTTTCACAATCACTATCTTTGCATTCAGTCCAATATGTCCCCCACCAAACACCTCCAGAAAACTGATATCAGTTAGTTACTTCTCACCCAAGCACGGAAACAATCCTGTGGATCTATCACTGTAGATTTCTGGTCCACATGATAACAATGAAGCCATCATAACATCTGCAAGAGAAAAAGTTATTAGAGGAAACAGTGATTTTTCTAATGTAATTAAAGCTGACTGAGGAAGACTATCCCCTCACCCTCTCAGGTCATTCAAAACTTTCACGCACGCTCAGTCTAAATCACCCACTTTACAGTCTAGGGTGTTTATTGATATCAGCTGTGTCACCATGGTGACAAAATTTCGTCATTATCGTTAATTTTGGATTTTAACAGCAGCTGCTGTATATATGTGTCCAAGACACATTTTCCTTCAGGACAATAAAGTATGTCATGGTATTAACATCTTTTCAAATCTCTCTCCCTCACCCATCTAGTTATTTCATGCTGCTGGTCTGCCCTCTTCGCAAAAATCTATTTACCTCATTTATTTAACACTTTTCATCGGCCACCACCACCACTATCACCAGTATCCAGACTCCAAGGAGGATTTGCTTGCAGCTGCTCAGCGTAGATAGCCTTTGATCACAATCTTCCTGAAAAGTCTGACCACTAAAGACTTTGACAGACTTTTACAGGGGTTTGCCGTTACGTTATTATATTGTTCAATCGATTTTGTGTTTTAGTTTGTTTTACTGCTGCCCTGTGTAAAAGTTTGCTGGGTTACGTGGTGCACAGCGGCGACGCTGGGCTCTTCTGTCTCGTTCGCCTCATCTGCTTATTAAACAGAATGTGTATTTATACATAATTCAACTGTGGCAGTAAATCACGTAGGGAAGGATTTATTTCCCCTAAGACTTGGTTTAAGCAATCTGTTAGTTTTTTTAATGATCGTTGTCATTGTTTGCAAGGCATCAAACTTACCTCTACCTGTCCTCTTCCTCCCCGAGTGTTTGGCCAAAAGAATTCCCTGGCGGCTCAGACATCTATTATTAATTCCGGGAGGGAGATGCCAAGTAGGAAGTGGGTAGAGAGGAGTTTCCTTGTCTTGTTGAAATGTAAATATTCTTGTACATTATTTATGTGTATTTATTCACAAGGGTTGGGTTTGTATATATATATTGAAATAATATTTATAGTTTGATAATAGGTTTATGTAAATATTTATTGTATATTTATGTGGGTGTGATACTGGTTTTACTGTTTTAATGGTACAGGCCTATATTTAATGAGGAGGGACGCATTTGTAAGCCAGTCAGTCTGTTTATGATCGGTGCTTGTCTACGTGGTGCAGAAAAATAAAAAAAAAGTTGTTTACCATATGTCACCTCTGCCTCATCTGCCTCTCATTGGTAGCCAGCTAACAGTTGAATCATCACGTATTTTCAGGTTACAAAAAAAATGTGCTATAGCGACTGTGACGTATGCAGACCAGTTCTGACTGCATAAAACCCAAGCTTTCGCAGATTTTATCCACACAGTGCTTGTTTCGTATGTAATTAACAATCTCCCAAAGGTGAAAAAAAATCCAACCTTATTGCAAAATGCTGAATCGTTAACCCTTTTATCTGGATATAGAGTATAATGAAGTACGGACACATTCTTTCCAGTATGGCAGCCCAATGAAACAGCCTTGATTTATGACCATTTTTCTTCTTCTTACACAGCACAGCCTCTCTCCCAGTGACACGGAGACTTGGAGACCGGTCCTATTAGGCGCTGCTCAAATGTGGTGAAAGGGAGGAAATGGGACCCAGTAAATGTCTCAGTTTAATATTGTAAAAATGAAATATTTGGGAATAAAATTAAAAAATATAAGTAAACAAACTAAAGACTAAGTCAGTATACATTCTACACAACCAAATGTTATCCAATCATTGAAAAGCTCTGATCAGTTAACGCTAGTTAACAACTGTCATAGTTTTAAATGTCTTAATTTAGTATTCAACAGTTTTAATTTAACATTTCAATATTTTTAAGGGATTCCCATATAAACCCTAAGAGTGTTCATTTTAACTGAATGGAAAGAGCTGTGCAGCGTGACGCCTCATCATCAGAGCCACATATGGCATCCAGCCATCCTATAAATAAACATTTGTGCTCTTTGCCCGCTCACTGCAACCCTCAAGCATGTCCTGATGTGGGCCTGTCTTGGTTAGAGAGTCTTGTGATAAAAGTTCAAGGGCCAGTCAATGAAGTTGAGATAAACAACTGAAAATGTGTCATAGTAGCAGCATCTCGTTGTCATCTGTACTGAAAAACGCCACTCAGACTGGAACGTGCTGAAATCTCAGGGATTGTAACAGCCATTCCTATTACCGAAAGTGACTTATCTGAAACGTATCTGAATCTCATTTCTCTGCAGTGACGCGTTTAGGACAAGTATCTGCGCTTAGAAAAAATACTGAAAATTGTAAAAATAAATAAAGCTTGCCTGCCTATAAAAGCAGTAGCTTAAAGAGAATTATGAAGGGACTATTGTCACCTTTTTTTTAACCATCCATCCATCCATCAGATTTAGGTAATGAGGTAGGTAGGTTGTTAGCCAATTGGAAGGTTTAGCAGTTCCATCCTGGGACTGCCCCTGCAGGCTACGATTCTTAAGTCCCTATAGCATTCCCTGAATCCCAATTTACTTCCTGGGGTCCTCACCCGGGTGCTCGCTGCTTCTCAGGGATGGATCAAATCCAGAGAACTAATTTTGCAATGTGGTAGTGTGTATAACTTGTACTTGCAGGTCTATTTTATAAAATAAAGTAAAGATTATTATTCACAGTGGATGGATGTTAGTTAGAGAGATATAGAGTCAAATAGCCGCTGATGCTCACATTGTCAACTGGGAGCAATTTACAATCAACAATTCACCTGTATGGAATGTTTCTGGATCAACCAGAAGAACCCACACAAACATGGGAGAGCATGCAAACTCCACAATGGAAGGCACTGGGTAATGATTTTAACAATCTGCAATTGGCATAGAAATGGTAAGCTAAACATTGATATTCGGACACATCAGCTTCCTTGTGAAATGAATTACTGTTACTTACAATTCATACAATACACAAATGTATATTCTGTGCTAGAATGTATATTTTCGTCATCGTATAGTGATCATTTCAATATAACTGAAAGTGTTAACAAAATAAAAATCAGTGTGTCATTTCCAAGTAAATAAGTTGCAAAACTATATTAAATAAAATATGCCGATCTTGTTACGATGGACTGGTACATTTTTCTTAGATATGTTTTACATCTGCAGCACATGAGGTAGAAAAATAGGGAACAACAAAAAATGGAATAGTGCCCTGAAATACAACAAAAATACACAATGTACCCGCAATTGTCATGGAAATGGCAAATAACTCAATGATATGTGGACACCGCAGCTTCCCTGGAAAGACAACACGTTTCTAGTTAGCGAGCAATGTGATGTTATTTTTTCCAAGTAATAAAATGCATATACCAATAACTAAACAAAGACATGGCCGACTTAATATAAAATAAATAATATGCAACTGAACAAAGCCATCTTAAGTTTTAAGTACAATTAACAATTGTTTAATGCTTTCCTGTCTAAAGAAATTCAGAGCGACGTTACCTCATGAAATCCATTAAATTACCCATTATTGTTTGCCATTCCTTTTTAAGGCAGGTACAAAATTAAACAGCAGCTGGGATACTTCCCACATTTAGCGAGATAAAACCACAACAGATTTAACTATGTTAAACTACCCTCGACTGAATCTTAAATATCCAAATTACCGTCTTTTACTGTGCAAATATTTGGCCAAAGGCTGACGTTTTCTAGATTTAAAATGAGGAATTGATGAATAAACAGTTTCTTGTAAAAACAAGTATGCATTACAGAGGTGAGGGCTAGTTTATTTTGATCGGCAATGGACTGCGCAGCCTCTCTCAGATCGATTCGGTGCCGGTTACACGCATTCACCATACATGCACATCAAGCATTAGTTACCATGGCTAAAAACATCTCGCAAGTAAACCAGAAAACAGAGAGCTCAAAATTTGTAACGGCAGTAAGGACAATATAAGCTGTAGCCCGAGGAACAAGGTAATTTTTAAAAGGTTAACGTTGGGAGAGCGGCTAAAACCAGCAATAGTGCATAGCCAGCGACGAGCCTGCCGTATGTATGTATATATGTATGAATGTATGTATGTATATATGTATGAATGTATGTATGTATGTATGTATCTACACTGTAAATTACTGTTTTAAAATGTAAGACACAAAAGAAGCTGTGCTGGAACAACCCCAAAAACGTTTAACACATCAAACTTAATCAGAACTTTCAAAATGAATCACCCGGTGGAACATACCAAGTTTCAAGAAGCTAACGTGGGAGAGCGGCTAAAGCTAGCAATAGCGCAGAGCAAGCTACGAGGCCTGAAGTCCCTGAAAAAAGCCAACATATAACATATGAGGGACTGAACGAGACTTGCAAAGTATTATTTTCACTTTGAAATGTCATCCAATTGGATTAAGAAACGCATCTTGCGGAGGACGTAGCATAAGTTAATTTCAACAGCTCCGAGCACATACACATTGCAGACCATTCTTATTTCCACTGTCATCCTTCAAAATAAGAGTACTTAAAATACACTGCTCGGAAAATCAGAATCGACAAAATTAGTGTCGCTCGGTTCAACTTTATAAAAATCGGTGATCGGCCAGAAGAATTGCAAATGGTGCCGCTCAAACGCATTAGGTGAGACAGGGGCCATACCACAGGTAACGTGAATGTCACATTTTAAGCATCCACATTTTCCATCCTCACAACAAAGCTCTTCAGGCATCACTTTCTACACACACATACAAACTACCTGCGGGCACAATTTCACATTTTTACTTTCCTTCTGTGAGCACCATTCAAAGTCAACTGCTCTCATATCTTCTTCTCCCCCAATACCGAGATCGCTTCAGCCAAATCCCTTTCCTTTTGGCCCATTAGATTTCATCATATCGCCAATCGTCTCCGTCATAAATGGCCACCGTCTTATAACAAGACGCGGGAGGCCAGTGAAGCGAGCATGGTTAAACGCTCTCTGCCTCTCCATTTCCCTCACTTGAGCACAGTCGTGCTGGAGTCTAATGTCTGGAAGCTTTATTTCCCCAGTGAGCACTCTGGCATATTGTGGGTCATCTGTAGCACTTAGATGGCTGAGCTAGGGAACATATCTCAGTCTAAGCTCCTCCGCAAACTGCCTCAGTCTCTGCTTCAGTTTGTAAGCCTACAGCCAATAAAGAGAGAGAGGAATCGCAATGCATGATTGGTTTTCTGCCACAGTGGAGACGCTGTTGGGCGATGGGCCATGGAGGCTGCTGTTGCCATGAAAAAGCCGATGTGTCGTGTGAACCATATATATCTGCGTAACGGCACATGCTAGGCAGTAAAGCCATTAGCTTATTTTAATATTTAAAATAAACTTAAAGTAAATTTTCAAATCAGCATTTCCTGACATTGGAATAAAATAAATTATATGTTTGGCACAGCACAATGAATCCCTTAGTAAATGTTTATACAGGTAAAAAAAAAGAAAAGAAATCTGAGTAGCCTTTATAAGATCGATTGAGCCAAAATATCTTAATCTTTTACGTGGTATCAGTTGCGTGCTGACACAGCCTCCAGGTTCAATCTTGAGCAACTTCAGCTGTCACTTATGACTTTTCACCCAAATTTATAGCCCCGTAAAGTCAAGGATATTAATATATCCTTATGATATATATATCATCAGTGCAGTCTGGACGCTGAAGGGAGAGGACGCTGGCGTTGTCTGTGAGATGCTTTTCCAGCAGAGTTCTACAGCCTACTATAAACCGACAAGTATATATTGCTGCTTACCGGCAAACCTTTTGGATTTATATCCGTATTTGTATTTGTTACTCTGTATTTGTATTTATATTTGTACGAATTCTACCGAGTTCGTTTTTGTCCGTTTCTGTTTGTTCATCGTTGATGTCAGTTTGTTTATCCGTCCTGTTCATCACTGCCCCCGTGACACTTTCACCAAAAGTCGCTGTTGATCACTTTCTCTGTTTGATAGCTTTTTTTCCCGGCATCATTTCCATGAAAATAACGGTTACTAACGTCCTCTGTGCGTTTCGTCCATGGCTAACGGCTAGTAACGGGCTAGTCTCCACGACTGGCATGATGATAAATTATTCCGTCACCCAACTGATGAAATTCAACAACTACAACAATCCATTGTGCATATCGGTTATTAAACAACTTGGACTCCTTCGCCGTCTCTTCTATCAGTCCCCTGATAACAGCTATAATAAACCAACTTTTTCCAGGCTGGCTTTGTTCCATCTGCTCTAAAAGCCGCCATAATCAGTTCACTCCTCAAAAAACCTACTCTCGATCCAGAAGTTTTTGCTAATTACAGGCCCATCTGCAAACTCCCATTCCTCTCCAAAGTACTGAAAAAGGACCACCTCAAATACAACAACCTCTTTCAAACCTTTCAGTCTGGTTTCCGCTCCGCCCACAGCACAGAAACAGCTCTGCTTAGAGTCTCAAATGACCTACGGATGGCAGCAGATGCTGGTTCACCTTCCCTCCTGATTCTCCTTGATTTGTCTGCTGCCTTCGACACAGTTGACCATGGAATACTCCTACACCGCCTACATCACACCACTGGACTCACTGCGACGGCCCTAAACTGGTTTCAATCCTACCTCACTGACAGAACAGAATACGTTTCCCTTGGAAGTTCAA